>NW_026471845.1:0-12189 GCF_026875155.1 Cherax quadricarinatus | reverse complement strand
CGGCAAAGGCGAAAGTTTCCCGGCCCCTTGTTTGCAAGTTTTTACAACAATGGTTCTTCATGGTTATTTTTGGAGTCAAATTTCACCCCAAGGATATCAACTTCTTCTCAGGTGCCAACATCGTCCCATTCATCCTTACTACTGCGCCAGCATTACCATCATGGTGCCTAGGAGCGAACATCATTTGCGTTTTTTTCAGGTGCAAATGTTACTTGCCATCTATTTCCCCAAGCTGATATAGCTCTCAGCTGGTGATTGATGTAGCTTAGAGCAGCTGGCATTTCTTCTCTTGGATAAGTGAATGTCAGTGTACAGTCGTCTGCATATGCGTGTGATTCTGGGATGAGATGAAGAAGGTCGTTGAAGTAGACATTCCATAACAGTGGACCCAGCACACTTCCTTGTGGAACGCTTGCCCCAATAGGATGCCTTGTGATTCCGTTCCATTGAGGACTACACTTAGAGATCTACCATGAAGGTAATCACTGAGGAGACATAGCGTAGAGCCTGCAATTCCCAGTGCTTGAAGTTTTGCTAAGAGGCCCTGGTGCCACACCCGGTCGAAAGCGCCAGCAATGTCCAGTGCTACCACACAGCTGACTTTGGATTCATCCAGTGACTGGTGCCACTTAGTGGAGAGGTTTAACAACAGATCAGCAGCAGAGTAACCTTTCCTGAAGCCATATTGACGATCACAAAGTAGTGAGTGGTAGTCAAAAAAATCTGTCATTTGTCTCTCTCTCTCTCTCTCTCTCTCTCTCTCTCTCTCTCTCTCTCTCTCTCTCTCTCTCTCTCTCTCTCTCTCTCTCTCTCTCTCTCTCTCTCTCTCTCTCTCTCTCTCTCGTTTTTTTTTGTTTTTTTTTACACAGGGTTTGACAAGGTTAAGGATCCCTAACTTTATTGACACGCTAAGAGCTGTTACCTACATCAGGTCACAACAGCTTACAACTAGTAAGAAACAAGAAACTCCATTGGTTTTCTGCCCACACTGTTTGAGTGAGTGTTGGGAGCGAGAGAGAAAGAGAAACGGAGTGAGGTAAGGAGAGGTGAGGAGGAGAGTGAGTGAGAGGGAGAGGGGAATAAAGGAGGGAGGAGGAGAAGAAATGCCTTGTAGTAATGAGGGAGGTTGCAGGTAGCGTGGGCAGAGTGGATTGCAGGTAGCGTGGGTTGAGTGGGTTGCAGGTAGCATGGGTTGAGTGGGTTGCAGGTAGCGTGGGTTGAGTGGGTTGCAGGTAGCGTGGGTTGAGTGGGTTGCAGGTAGCCTGGGTTGAGTGGGTTACAGGTAGCCTAGGTTGAGTGAGTTGCAGGTAGCGTGGGTTGCAGGTAGCTTGGGTTGCAGGTAGCCTGGGTTGACTGGGTTGCAGCTAGCCTGGGTTGAGTGGGTTGCAGGTTGTGATGCAGTTCAGATGGGCTTGTGAGGTCTCTAGGGAGACCTAATTATATGGTCACACCTGCCTTAGCAAATGTCGGGTAGTCACGCCCACGTCTGAGGTCTTTTGTTCTTAACAGCGTCAGACCTCGGCGTCAGGTCGTAACACGTGGTACATACACCATTGGGGAGGGGGTACTTTGACTACGATATAAGCCCAGGGAACAGCGGGGCAAAGAGGTTGTTGGTGACAGGTCCGTCGAGCGAGAGCTCTGGACAGCCGCGTGTGTAGTGGACCACGCATTGGGAATCTCGGGTCAGCTGGTCGGTGAATTAAGAGTGAGTACTAGTCCGTGTTACTGATAACATCTACCCTTCCGCCTGGTAATAAGTCTCATAGGTCAATTGTTATATTGTGTAAATTTCCATCAGGATATGTTGTATTCTAGCCCTTTTATGTTATTAAGTAAACTATAGCCATAGTTCCCATTTTTATTTGTACCTTCATATGCTATTCCCTATTTTGTTAAGCACTGGGATATACAGGAGACGTGCTCACTCGCTGGGATACCTCCGGTAGAGTGGGTAGAGGTCTCACAAGGTAGCGTGGGTTGCAGGTAGCGTGGGTTGCAGGTAGCGTGGGTTGAGTGGGTTGCAGGTAGCGTGGGTTAAGTGGGTTGCAGGTAGCGTGGGTTGAAGGTAGCGTGGGTTGCAGGTAGCCTGGGTTGAATGGGCTGCAGGTAGTCTGGGTTGAGTGGGTTGCAGGTAGCCTGGGTTGAGTGGGTTGCAGGTAGCCTGGGTTGAGTGGGTCGCAGGTAGCCTGGGTTGAGTGGGTTGGAGGTAGCCTGCGTTGCAGGTAGCCTGGTTTGAGTGGGTTGCAGGTAGCCTGGGTTGAGTGGGTCGCAGGTAGCCTGGGTTGTGTGGGTTGGAGGTAGCGTGGGTTGCATGTAGCCTGGTTTGAGTGGGTTGCAGGTAGCGTGGGTTGCAGGTAGCCTGGATTGAGTGGTTTGCAGGTAGCGTGGGTTTAGTGGGTTGCAGATAGCGTGGGTTGAGTGAGTTGCAGGTAATGTGGGCTGAGTGGGTTGCAGGTAGCGTCGGTTGAGTGCGTTGAGTGGGTAGCGGGTAGCCTGGGTTGAGTGGGTTGCAGGTAGCGTGGGTTGAGTGGGTTGCAGGTAGCGTGGGTTGAGTTGGGAGCGGGTAGCCTGGGTTGAGTGGGTTGCAGGTAGCGTGGGTTGAGTGGGTAGCGGGTAGCATGGGTTGAGTGGGTTGCAGGTAGCTTGGGTTGAGTGGGTTGCAGGTACCCTGGGTTGAGTGGGTTGCAGGTAGCGTGGGTTGAGTGGGTAGCGGGTAGCGTGGGTTGAGTGGGTTGCAGTTAGCGTGGGTTGAGTGGGTTGCAGATAGCGTGGGTTGAGTGGGTTGCAGGTAATGTGGGCGTAGTGGGTTGCAGGTAGCGTCGGTTGAGTGCGTTGAGTGGGTAGCGGGTAGCCTGGGTTGAGTGGGTTGCAGGTAGCGTGGGTTGAGTTGGGAGCGGGTAGCCTGGGTTGAGTGGGTTGCAGGTAGCGTGGGTTGAGTGGGTAGCGGGTAGCATGGGTTGAGTGGGTTGCAGGTAGCGTGGGTTGCAGGTAGCGTGGGTTGAGTGGGTTGCAGGTAGCCTGGGTTGAGTGGGTAGCGGGTAGCCTGGGTTGAGTGAGTTGCAGGTAGCGTGGGTTGGGTGGGTAGCGGGTAGCGTGGGTTGAGTGGGTAGCGGGTAGCCTGGGTTGAGTGGGGTGCAGGTAGCGTGGGTTGAGTGGGTAGCGGGTAGCCTGGGTTGAGTGGGTTGCAGGTAGCCTGGGTTGAGTGGGTTGCGGGTAGCCTGGGTTGAGTGGGTTGAGGGTAGCCTGGGTTGAGTGGGTACCGGGTAGCCTGGGTTGAGTGGGTAGCGGGTAGCCTGGGTTGAGTGGGTAGCGGGTAGCCTGGGTTGAGTGGGTAGCGGGTAGTCTGGGTTGACTGGGTTGCAAGTAGCCTGGGTTGAGTGGGTAGCGGGTAGCCTTGATTGAGTGGGTAGCGGGTGGCCTGGGTTGAGTGGGTAGCGGGTAGCCTGGGTTGAGTGGGTAGCGGGTAGCCTGGGTTGAGTG
Organism: Cherax quadricarinatus; assembly: GCF_026875155.1. Lineage (NCBI taxonomy): Eukaryota > Metazoa > Arthropoda > Malacostraca > Decapoda > Parastacidae > Cherax > Cherax quadricarinatus. The sequence continues at coordinate 8,706 of NW_026471845.1, read as the reverse complement.
GGTAGCGGGTAGCCTGGGTTGAGTGGGTAGTGGGTAGCCTGGGTTGAGTGGGTAGCTGTTAGCCTGGGTTGAGTGGGTAGCGGGTAGCCTGGGTTGAGTGGGTAGCGGGTAGCCTGGGTTGAGTGGGTAGCGGGTAGCCTGGTTTGATGTGGGTAGGGGTAGCCTGGGTTGAGTGGGTAGCGTGGGTTGAGTAGGTAGCGGGTAGCCTGGGTTGAGTGGGTAGCGGGTAGCCTGGGTTGAGTGGGTAGCGGGTAGCCTGGGTTGAGTGGGTAGCGGGTAGGCTGGGTTGAGTGGGCAGCCTGGGTTGAGTGGGCAGCCTGGGTTGAGTGGGTAGTGGGTAGCCTGGGTTGAGTGGGTAGCGGGTAGCCTGGGTTGAGTGGGTAGCCTGGGTTGAGTAGGTAGCGGGTAGCCTGGGTTGAGTGGGTAGCGGGTAGCCTGGGTTGAGTGGGTAGCGGGTAGCCTGGGTTGAATGGGTAGCGGGTAGGCTGGGTTGAGTGGGCAGCCTGGGTTGAGTGGGCAGCCTGGGTTGAGTGGGTAGTGGGTAGCCTGGGTTGAGTGGGTAGCCTGGGTTGAGTGGGTTGCAGGTAGCGTGGGTTGAGTGGGTTGCAGGTAGCGTGGGTTGAGTGGGTTGCAGGTAGCCTGGGTTGAGTTGGGAGCGGATAGCCTGGGTTGAGTGGGTTGCAGGTTGCGTGGGTTGAGTGGGTAGCGGGTAGCATGGGTTGAGTGGGTTGCAGGTAGCGTGGGTTGCAGGTAGCTTGGGTTGAGTGGGTTGCAGGTAGCGTGGGTTGAGTGGGTTGCAGGTAGCCTGGGTTGAGTGGGTAGCGGGTAGCCTGGGTTGAGTAAGTTGCAGGTAGCGTAGGTTGAGTGGGTAGCGGGTAGCCTGGGTTGAGTGGGTAGCGGGTAGCCTGGGTTGAGTGGGGTGCAGGTAGCGTGGGTTGAGTGGGTAGCGGGTAACCTGGGTTGAGTGGGTTGCAGGTAGCCTGGGTTGAGTGGGTTGCAGGTAGCCTGGGTTGAGTGGGTTGCGGGTAGCCTGGGTTGAGTGGGTTGAGGGTAGCCTGGGTTGAGTGGGTAGCGGGTAGCCTGGGTTGAGTGGGTAGCGGGTAGCCTGGGTTGAGTGGGTAGCGGGTAGCCTGGGTTGAGTGGGTAGCGGGTAGCCTGGTTTGAGTGGGTAGCGGGTAGCCTGGGTTGAGTGGGTTGCAGGTAGCCTGTGTTGAGTGAGTAGCGGGTAGCCTGGGTTGAGTGGGTAGCAGGTAACCTGGGTTGAGTGGTTAGCGGGTAGCCTGGGTTGAGTGGGTTGAGTGGATAGCGGGTAGCCTGGGTTGAGTGGGTAGCGGGTAGCCTGGGTTGAGTGGGTAGCCGGGGTTGAGTAGGTAGCGGGTAGCCTGGGTTGAGTGGGTAGCGGGTAGCCTGGGTTGATTGGGTTAAGTGAGTAGCGGGTAGCCTGGATTGAGTGGGTAGCGGGTAGGCTGGGTTGAGTGGGTAGCCTGGGTTGAGTGGGTAGCGGGTAGCCTGGGTTGAGTGGGTAGCCTGGGTTGAGTGGGTAGCGGGTAGCCTGGGTTGAGTAGGTAACGGGTAGCCTGGGTTGAGTGGGTAGCCTGGGTTGAGTGGGTAGCCTGGGTTGAGTGGGTAGTGGGTGTCCTGGGTTGAGTGGGTTGCAGGTAGCCTGGGTTGAGTAGGTAGCCTGGGTTGAGTGGGTAACCTGGGTTGAGTAGGTAGCGAGTAGCCTGGGTTGAGTGGGTAGCGGGTAGCCTGGGTTGAGTGGGTTAAGTGAGTAGCGGGTAGCCTGGGTTGAGTGGGTAGCGGGTAGGCTTGGTTGAGTGGGCAGCTTGGGTTCAGTGGGTAGCGGGTAGCCTGGGTTGAGTGGGTAGCGGGTAGCCTGGGTTGAGTGGGTAGCGGGTAGCCTGGGTTGAGTGGGTAGCGGGTAGCCTGGGTTGAGTGGGTAGCCTGGGTTGAGTGGGTAGTGGGTGTCCTGGGTTGAGTGGGTAGTGGGTGTCCTGGGTTGAGTGGGTAGCGGGTAGCGTGGGTTGAGTGGGTAGCGGGTAGCCTGGGTTGAGTGGGTTGCAGGTAGCCTGGGTTGAGTGGGTTGCAGGTAGCCTGGGTTGAGTGGGTTGCAGGTAGCCTGGGTTGAGTGGGTTGCAGGTAGCCTGGGTTGAGTGGGTTGCGGTAGCCTGGGTTGAGTGGGTTGCAGGTAGCCTGGGTTGAGTGGGTTGCAGGTAGCCTGGGTTGAGTGGGTTGCAGGTAGCCTGGGTTGAGTGGGTTGCAGGTAGCCTGGGTTGAGTGGGTTGCAGGTAGCCTGGGTATGACACACACTACACCATCACAACTTCACTCTTCAATCCTTTTATCCTGATCATTAAAATTCTGCCCTTTTTAAATGTGTGTACTGACCTAAGTTAGGTTTTGGTGGGTCGAGCCGCCTCTTCGTAGAGTGAGGCTCGTGGCCCCGCCTACTAGGCTATGTTGTAGGTAGGTAGTCAAGAATCTGTTAAACACAGCTTATATTCTATCTAGGCTTTAAATTTTTAACTTGTCTAATGTATCTTAAATTCTTGCAAAATTTTATTAATTTTAAATAAATCCAATTTGTATAATTCTAAAGCAATGTTCGTATTATTTTCAAAATTATTTAGGGAGGTATTCTCAGTTGAGACTCAAAAGTTTTTCAACAAACCGAGGTGGTAGAGTGTACCAGCAAGTGCTGGACACGCTACGTACAGAAGAAACTGCTAGGTGAACCAAGTGTCTCAAAGGCGGTGGGTCCAGATTACATCTCTCGATGTACCCTGAGAGAGGTGAGGAACTGTGTGTACCACTAACAAAAATTTTCAAGAAATCTGTCGAAACTGGGCAATTGCCAGAGATGTGGAAGACAGCAAATGTTGTTCCAATTTTTAAGAAAGGGGATACAGGCAGCATTAAACTACAGGCCAGTGTCACTGTCGTGTACAGTATGTAGACTCATGAAGGAGATTATCAGGATAGGAGTGGTGGAGCACTTAGAAAGTAACAGGCTCATATATTATATCCAGCACGGTTTCAGGGATGGTAAATCCTTTGTCACAAACCTACTGGAGTTTTACGACAAGGTAACAGAAGTAAGACAAGAGAGAGAGGGATGGGTAGACTGTATTTTCTTGGACTGTAAGAAGGCTTCCAACACAGTATCACACAAGAGTCTGGTGCAAAAGCTAAAGGAGCAAGCAGTAATAGCAGGAAAGGTAATGCAATAGATCAAGGAATACCTCACAGGAAGGAAGGAAGGAAGCAACGAGTGTTGGTATGCGACGAGGTGTGAGAGTGGCCACATTTATGGAGTGGGGTTCCACAAGGGTCAATCTAGGGGCCAGTGCTGTTTCTTGTATACGTGAATGACAGGACGGAATTGATGGATACAGAGGTGTCTTTGTTCGCAGCCGACTTGAAACTAATGAGAATACAAGCAGACGAGGATCGGGAAAGACTTCAAAGGGATCTGGATAGGTTGCAAGCCTGGTCCAGCAGCTGGCTCCTGGCCCCAACAAGTGCAAATTTATGAAGCTTGGAGAAAGACAAAGAAGACCGCAGAGGGTCAAAGATTGCTAATCTCACTCAAGGAAAAGTATCTTAGGGTGAATATCATACCGAGAGACGCACACCAGTAAATGGGCGCCTGGTAAGCCTAAGAATAGCGTTCCGACACCTCATTAAGGAATCGTTCAAGACTCTGTGCACCGTGGATATCATGCCCATATTGGAGTATGTATGACCAGTATGGAACCCACACCTGTTCAAACACGTCAAGAAATTAGAGAAAGTGCAAAAATTTGCAACAAAACAAGTCCCAGAGCTATGGGGTATGTTCAGTGAGAAGTTAAAAGAACTCAACCTGAAGACACTTGAGGACAGGAGGGATAGGGAGGGCATGATAACGACGCATAAAATACCGAGAGCAATTGACAAGGTGGACAGGGTTAGAATATTTCAGAGATGGAACACAACAACAAGGAGACACAAGTGGAAGTCGAAAACTCAGATGAGTCACAGGGATGTTACGAAATATTTCTTCAGGTTTAGAGTTGTAAGGAAGTGGAACAATCTGAGGAGTGAAACAGTGGGGGCAAGATCCATACAAAGCTTTAAGAAGAGATATGATAAAGTTCTTGGACCAGAGAGTGGATCTAGTAGCGACCAGCAGAGGCGGGGCCGGGAGTTGTTACTCGACTCCTGCAGCGACAAATAGGTGAGTACATATAGATGAGTACTCAGGAGAGGGGGTAGGGGAGGCTACCTTAATACATACTGCATAGTACGTGTGAGTCATTGTCTACCTACCTACAGGGAAGAACTAACAACCCCACACAGTGTATTGTTACTGGCGGGGCCCAAGAGTTGAGCTTAACCCCACACGCAAAACTAGGTGGGAATAACTAGGTGAGTGCAAACAGACTACGTGAGCACTAGGTGAGTAAATAGTACGTGTGAGTACAGCATGTGCGCCGCCCTAGTCATACTCTCTAAACCACTCCATATTGATCCATGGGTGTGTGTGTGTGTACTTACCAGAGAGTGGTTGCAGGGTCGACTTATAGCGTGTGTGTGTGTGTGTGTGTGTGTGTGTGTGTGTGTGTGTGTGTGTACTCACCTGTATGTGGTTGCAGGCTCGAGTCACGGCTCCTGGCTCCGCGTCTTCGCTAGTCGTTTCTAGGTCACTCTCTCCTTGCTCCAAGAGTCTTATACCACTTCTTAAACCTGTGTATGGAATTTGTTTCTACTACATCACTCTCCAGATTGTTCCACTTCCTGACAACTCTAAGGCTATAGAAATACTTCTTAACATCCCTACGACATACAAACTTGAACACAGGAACACAAAAACACAGGACACAGGAACAAGGGGACACAACTTCTGGCTGTGTCCCTTGGTCGTGTGTCCCATCTCTGCAACATTCTGTCCCTATCCACCTTGTCTATTCCACTTAGTATTTTACACGTCGTTATCATGTGACCCCTCCTATCCTCTAGGGTCTTCAGGTTAAGTTCTCTTAATCTCTCCTCATAAGACATACCCCTTAGCTCCGGAACTAATCCTGTTGCAAACCTTTGCACTTTCTCCAATTTCTTGACGTGTTCGACCAGGTATGGGTTCGATACTGGTGCTGCATAATCCAACATGGGCCTGACGTACACGGTGTACAGTGCCGTGAATAACTCCTTACTTAGATGTCGGAACGCTATTCTCAGGTTTGCCAGGCGTCCATATGCTGCAGCAGTTATTTGGTTGATGTGCGCTTAAGGGGACGTGCTCGTTATGATGCTCACCCCAGGATCCTTTTCCGTAAGTGAGGGTTGCAGCATTTGATTCTCTAGCCTGTACTCCGTCTACGGTGTTCTTTTTCATTCCCCAAGCTTCATGACTTTGCACTTGAGGTAAACTCCAGGAGCCATTTGTCGGACTAGGCTTGCAGCCTGTCCAGATCTTAACTAATCCTCCCATCATATCATTCACATATACAAAAAATATTACCGGACCCAGGACTCACCCTTGTGGAACCCCACTTGACACAGCCACCCACTCTGACACCTCACCACGTATGATCACTCGTTGTTTCCATCCTGTCAGATTTTCCCTGATCCGTGTGTGTGGGGGTGCATGTCTCAGCTCCTGGCCCCTCCTCCTAGAATACTTTGATTAGTATCTCTGATTTCTGGCCTTATCATATCTGCTGTTGAAGGTGTGTTGAGTTATTTCACTTTTCAACCTGACTGCTTGAGACTTTTTTTTTTTTTACACAGGGTTTGACATGGTTAAGGATCCCTAGCTTTATTGACAAGCTATTTACAGGTTAAGGATTCCTAACTTTATTGACAAGCTTAAAATGAATTCTCTCTCTCTCTCTTTCTCTCTCTCTCCAGCTTCCACCTGTGTTCTCATGATTCTGGTCCTCCTAATTCAGTCGGTCTGCCCTTATCTGCTCTAATCAGTTCCTCTTAGGATTCCTCTCAGTTCTCTTACTAGTCTAGCAACAAAACTGGATATTTTCAAATTGCTTCGCACGATCTATCATCTGTGTGCTCCATGCTGGTGCTGCGGACTCAGTGACTGGCATAACCTATATCCTGTGTGAGGTTTTGAAGAATTCTGTATTCAACTTCCTGAACTCTGTTCTGAGGTTTGCTAATCTTGCTTGTGGCACTGATGTTGTGTGAGTTTCTGGCAATATGTTAGGTTATATCACTCCCAGGTCCTCTTCATCCTGATACTTACAATTTCTCTCAGCTCATGTTGCGCTTTGTGTCCCGTCTGCTCTCGCCTCCGGCTAAAAACTAAACTAAGACTGGAGAAGCATTGTAGTAGTGTGATGAGTAAGGCACATGTTCAACAGCTGGGTATCTTCATTATTGAAGCGCTTACCCTACGCAGTGGGCTTCTTAGTCAAATTCAATCTATTTTCGATATTCGACTGACGAAGCCTACCGCGTAGGCCTAACTGGCAGAGCTCTCCTAATAACTTTACTAAATCTTAATTTGTTCAACTTTCATTCATTAATGCCAGTCTTATCTTGGTTGCATATTTTCATCACGTTATTTTTACCTCCTTTTCAGTTACTTAAGTCATATCTTCCTTAATTCTACGTCTTTCCAGAGAATACAGGTTCACTTCCTTGACTCTGTCGTTTTAGGTAAGTCTGTCATACACGAGGTCAACTACAGCATCGTTTTCTCTTTATTTACTGGCACATTTATATTCAGTTTTTAATATGGAGACCAGAACCGGGTAGCATAGCCAGTGATAAATGACTTCTGTTATTAATACTTCTTGATATGAAACCCAGGAATTCTACTAACCTTATTGCAAACACTTATATATTTTTGTCTTTAGATTACTGCTACCCAGAACTCCATAGTCTTCATTGCGTTCACATCGAGATATATATTATGTAATTTAGATTATCTGTCACTGATCTGTGTGACGGTGGTTTCTTCAGGAGTCATGTGTGGAGTGCATAGCCTTTCATTTGTGGGGGTTGAACTCGAGAAGCCAGTTGCTTGGTCACACCTGTGGATTGTTGAGGTCTTGCTAAAGTTTGAGGGGTTGAGTCCCTGTTCCGGCGCCGTCATGGGTTAGTTGTGACTAAACAAGAGCTGTGTTAACGAGAGCCTCACTGCCTAGTGTTTTGTTGTCTACTAAATCCTAATAAGGTATAATTATTTAATTAGACTCAGGTATTGAAAATACATTTCATTAAACGTACCGAAAATATGCGAAATTAAGGAACAATAATTTAGCCTTATTGTAATGCACGAAATTAAAGGACGGTATTAATGACAGGCACGAAGAAAATACCATACCGTACGAAGAGTGTCGGTGTTATGCCGACACTGTGTGTGTGTGTGTGTGTGTGTGTGTGTGTGTGTGTGTGTGTGTGTGTGTGTGTGTGTGTGTGTGTGTGTGTGTGTTTGTGTGTGTGTTTGTGTATGTGGTAGTGTGTGGTAGTGTGTGGTAGTGTGTGTGGTAGTGTGTGTGTGTGTGTGTGTGTGTGTGTGTGTGTGTGTGTGTATGTGTGTGTGTGTGTATAATACACAAACAGACAGACACACAGGCGTGGTAGTGAGACAGTATGAAACACAGGCAGCAGTGTTGAGTGTAACAACACACGAGGACTTTATTACCACAAACTGACAACACAGTGTCTCTCATGATAGTGTTGATGCTGACCATTTAGCTTATTACTACGCTGTATCCAAGCTTTGTGTGTGTGTATGAGGGGAGGGGAGGATGACGCTCACACACACACAACACACACACACACACACACACACACACACACATCTTAATAAGGAATCATTCAGGACCCTGTACACCGTATACGTTAGGCCCATATTGGAGTATGCGGCACCAGTTTGGAACCCACACCTAGCCAAGCACGTGAAGAAACTAGAGAAAGTGCAAAGGTTTGCAACAAGACTAGTCCCAGAGCTAAGAGGTATGTCCTACGAGGAGAGGTTAAGGGAAATCAACCTGACGACACTGGAGGACAGGAGAGATAGGGGGACATGATAACGACATACAAAATACTGAGAGGAATTGACAAGGTGGACAAAAACAGGATGTTCCAGAGATTGGACACAGTAACAAGGGGGCACAGTTGGAAGCTGAAGACACAGATGAATCACAGGGATGTTAGGAAGTATTTCTTCAGCCACAGAGTAGTCAGTAAGTGGAATAGTTTGGGAAGCGATGTAGTGGAGGCAGGATCCATTCATAGCTTTAAGCAGAGGTATGATAAAGCTCACGGCTCAGGGAGAGTGACCTAGTAGCGATCAGTGAAGAGGCGGGGCCAGGAGCTCGGACTCGACCCCCGCAACCTCAACTAGGTGAGTACAACTAGGTGAGTACACACACACACACACACACACACACACACACACTAACACACATCACTGATACTCTGGCCTCAGCTGCCACTATTAAAAAAGACTCAACCCCGTCAACATTAAAAAGCAGGTTAAATGACCACTAGATTATCAGATCTTTCTGTAGGCTGAGAGTTGTGTGTGTGTGTGGTGTGTGTATGTGTGTGTGTGTGTGGTGTGTGTGTTGTGTGTGTGTGTATGTGTGTGTGTGTGTGTGTGTATGTGTGTTTGTGTGTGTGTGTGTGTGTGTGTGTGTGTGTGTATGTGTGTGTGTGTGGTGTGTGTATGTGGGGTGTGTGTGGGTTGTGTGT
>NW_026471844.1:0-11505 GCF_026875155.1 Cherax quadricarinatus | reverse complement strand
AACGCATTCTCGGGTTTGCCAGGCCCGTATCTGCAGAAAAAATTTTTGGGTTGATGTGTCCCCCGGTGACGTGCTCGGTTTTGGGTGATCACTCAAGGTCTTTCTCCCTGATGGAGGTTTGTAGTCTTTGTCCACCTAGCCTATACTCTGTCTGCGGTCTTCTTTGCCCCTCCCCAATCTTCATGACTTTGCATTTGGCAGGGTTGAATTCGAGAAGCAAGTTTCTGGACCACATGTCCAGCCTGTCCAGGTCTCTTTGCGTCCTGCCTCATCCTCATCCGATTTAATTCTTCTCATCAGTTTCACATTATCTGCGAATGGGGACACTTCAGAGTCTATTCCTTCCATCATGTCGTTCGCATAATCAGAAATAGCACTGGTCCTAGAACTGCCCCCTGTGGGACTCCACTCGTCACAGGCGCCCACTTGTACCTCTCACGTACCATGGCTCGTTGTTGCTCCCTTCAGGTATTTCCCTGATCCATTGCAGTGCCCTCCCTGTTATATGCGCCTGATCCTCCAGCTTCTGCACTAATCTCTTGTGGGGAACTCTGTCAAAGGCCTTCCTGCAGTCTAGGAAAATGCATTTAAAACCCACCCCCTCTTCGTGTCTTCTATTACCTTGTCATAAAACTCCAGAAGGTTTGTGACACAGGATTTGCCTTCCATGAACCCATGCTGGTTTTCATTTATAATCTTGCTCCGTTCCATGCGTTCTACCACTCTCCTCCTGATAATCTTCTCCGTGACTTTGCACACAATACATGTCAGAGACACAGGTCTGTAGTTTAGTGCCTCATTTCTGTTTCCTTTCTTAAATATGGGGACTATATTTGGTGTCTTCCATTTCTCAGGTAGTTGCCCAGTTTCAAGGGATGTTTTTGAAGATTGTGGTTAGGGGAAACGCACAGCATCTCTTGCTCCTTCTCTAAGGACCCCGGGGAGATGTTGCCCGGTCCCATCGCCTTTGAGGTATCAAGGTCACTTAGCAGCTTCTGCACCTCCTCCTCGGTTGTTCGTATGTCATCCAACACTTGTGGTATATTCCCTCTTGATGTTCCTTCTGTGCTGTCTTTCCAAGCCTTCCTGTCTCTACTGTAAAAACTTCCTTAAATCTCCTGTTTAGCTCCTCACATACCTCCTGACCATTTCTTGTGAGTTCTCCACCTTCTGTCCTCAGTCTGATCACTGTTGTCTTCCTCCTGATGTGGCTATACAACAGATTCGGGTCAGTCTTGAATTTCGATGCTATGTTATTTTCATACTGTCGCTGGGCTTCCCTCCTTACCTGTGCATACTCGTTCCTGGCTCTGCGACTAATCTCCCTATTTTCATGTGTTCTCTGCCTTCTGTACTTTTTCCATTCTCTATTGCACTTTGTTTTTGCCTCCTTACACCGTTGGGTAAACTAGGGCTCGTTCTGGTCTTCCCATTTGTTTCTGTTGCCCTTGGAATAAACCTTTCCACTGCCTCCTTGCATTTTGTTGTTACATATTCCATCATTTCATTTACTGGTTTTTCCTGCCAGTTCTCTATTTCAGGGAAACCATCTGCGGGGAGTTCCTCAACCCTGGTAGTCCCCTCTTTTATAGTTGGTTTTTTTTCCCATTCAACTCCTGTTACTCTCTCCACTTGCAACTCTATGTATTCAAAGCACAGAACCATGCGGTCACTAGCTCTAGGGACTCTCATATGTGATGTCCTCAATATCTGAACTGCCCAGGGTGAACACAAGGTCCAATCTTGCGGGTTCTTTCCTCCCTCTCACCTGGTAGTGTCCTTAAACATGTTGGTCCCATGAGGTTTTCCAGCACCACATCCAACATCTTGGCTCTCCATGTTTTGGGACCCCCCATGTGGCTCCAGGTTTTTCCCAGTCAATCTCCCTGTAGTTGAAATCCCCCATAACCAGCAACTTTGCTCTGCTGGAGTGAGCTCTTCTTTCCACCTCAGCAAGTGTGTCCACCATTGCTCTGTTGGTCTCTTTATATTCCTCTTTTGGCCTCCTGCAGTTCTGTGGTGGATTATACATCACTCCCAATGACCACCTTGTGCTCCCCAGACTGAAGTGTACCTACTGTGAAAGTCCCTTTCTCCGGGTCTCGTCTATGCCCCCCATTTTCTCAAATTTTCCCCATCGTTTTTTTTACGAGCAGAGAAACCCCCTCCTCCCCCTCTGCCCCTTCTATCTTTCCTCATGACTAGTATCCTGGTGGGAAGATTGCATTGTTATTGTCTCCATGAGTTTTGTTTCTGTAACTGCTATGATGTCTGGGGTCTTCTCATTGATTCTTTCTTGCCATTCCTCATATTTATTCGTTAATTCATCCACATTTGTGTCCCAAAACCTTCAACTTCTGTTCTAAATTGTAACTGTGGTCCTGGGGGAATACTGGGGTTGGGAGAGCAGGACCCTGGTGGGGGCCTGGGGGGGGTTTGCAGGGGAGGTGGGGGAAGAGCCCCCATAGGGGGTTGCTGTAGGGGTAGGGTTCGTGGTGTGGGGGGTTTGTTAACAGAGGGATCGGTGTTGATGATTGGTTTGGATGTTCAGTTGCCTTAGGGGTGTCGTGGCTGGAGTCCTTTGCAGGTTTTTTCTGGGGGTGTGCTTGTCCTTCCCCCTGTTCCCTGGGTTATTCTGCTCTCCTTTTTCTTTTTCCTCCCTTTCCCCCTCTCGTTTTTGCACTCTCTCTTTCAGTATCATCCTTTCCTCCTGTGTTCTGTCTCGTTCGAGGTACACACTCATGAACTCCTGTTTGCCTCTCAGCCGTGCTTTCTCCTGCAGGACAGGGTTTCGAGTTGATTCTGCCTTGAAAATTACTTTGAGAGGCTGATTCCTTTTCTTTTTTAAACCCACCGATTCTCCAAAAATTTGCCACCTGGGTCCTATTCCCTGCCTATCACCTTCATGATACCTTCAATCGTTTTTTCTCCTCCTGCTTTTTTTTCATCATAAGTTTCCCCTTCAGCTTCGTCTACCCCATAGACAAAAACTGATCTCTCCTTTCCACCTCCACTGTGATTTCCCATTGCATCCTCTGAGGTGTTTTAGTTCCTTCCCATGGAGTGTTCCTTCCTTCAGCCCCCTTCCCTAGCTGTGGCCCCTAGCTCATTGGTTTGACCTTCCTGCTCGATTGTTCCCGGGCCCCCCACAAGTGTCTGGTAAGGTCCCTGCACATGTCCTATTTTCCTCAATGCCCTTCCAACCTCTCATTCTGTCCTAGTATGCTCCCTGTCTTTGTTTTGGCCCCATGTGGGTTTGACAGGACCTCTGCATACAGTTTAGCTTCCATGCTCCCTTAAGACCCTTTGTCTGTGTCTGATGTAGACATTGCTGATGCTACTTCTGAATATCTTTGTCTCTAGGCTGTTTCAGATGTCTCAGCTCCTCTTCTAATCTCGTATCTTGGCTTCTGCTACTGTGGCATGTTTTTCTCCCACCCTTCTCCATTCTGCTGCTAACCTCTCCCGATCTTCCTTGCAAGCTCATCTAGCCTCCTTCCCCAGTCTTCCTCCCTTTTTTTGAGTTCTGCCTCCCAGTCCTCCCTCCCATTGAACCACAGAAGGAAGGGGGAGAGATGGTTAGGGGGTGGGGAATGTTGGTTAGGGGGAGTGCAGATGGATTGTTAAAGGGGAGGGGGGGTGGTTATTGGGGGCGAGAGGTGGTTGGGGGGGGGGTTAGATGGTTTGGGGAGGGGTTGATGATTTGGGGGAGGGGCAGGTGGCTAGGGGGGAAGGGAGAGGTGGTTAGGGGAAGGGGGAGTATGTGTTTGTGTCAAGTGTATGTGTGCTTTTGTATGGGGTGTGTGTGCATGTGTGGGAGAGGGGAGGGATGGGATTAAGGGGGGAGGAGGGAGGGGAGAGAAGGATGAGTGACCCCTTTGAAGCGGGGGAGGGGTGTGGTGTGTGTGGGATTAGAAGGGGAGGGGAGGGAAAGAAGGCTGAGGTTAAGTGACAGCTTGATAACGGGGGTCCTTAAAGTGTGTGTGTGTGTGTGCGTGTGTGTGTGCATGTGTGTGCGGGTTGTGTGCATGTGTGTGCTTGTTGTGGTGTGTGTGTGTGTGTGTGTGTTGTGTGCAAGGTGTGTTTATATGTGTGTGTGTACTCGCCTAGTAAGGGTGTGTGTGTGTGTGTGTGTGTGTTCGCCTAGTAGAGGTGTATGTGTATATGTGTGCGTACGTGTGTGTTCGTGTGTTTGGCGGAAAATTTGGTACTAGAGTCTAAAAGCTTTATAAGTGTCTACCCTTGTGCGGTGTGTGTGTATGAGGGAGAGATGGTTAGGGGGGTTGGGAGGGGTTGTTGTGGTTGAAAGATTGTTATGCCTTTCTGTCGTGTAGGCTTTATTATTTATTCCCAGTTGTCTTTCCTAGTAATGCTACTCTCTCCCTTATTGCCCTTTCTTGGATTTAAGTATCAGTTACTGCTGGTTATTATCCTATTTTCCTTGTTCACATTGAGAGAGGAACTTTCCCAGCTTCCCAAGTATTATACTGCTAATAACTACCGGGAGTAATACTATGTTACCCCTACGTTACCCCTCGCTAGTCTGCTCTACAAAACCCCCGCTCTCGTCAACACTATCTTCACCTTATCTATGCTATTTTCTACCCTAATTCTGGTAATACTTGCAGGGAGTGAGTGACCAGTATCTAACAGTGATGCAGAGACCAGAATCTGACAACTTGCAACCACAGTAGGTGAGTAATACTTGCGCTGGCAGCGGTGCGGTGACAGGTTGCCAGATGTAAAGTAAAAGGACACAAGTGCAACTAATGTGACATTTATTGTGGCAACGTTTCGCCTCCAGGAGCTTTATCAAGCTTGATAAAGCTCCTGGAGAGCGAAACGTTGCCACAATAAATGTCACATTAGTTGCACTTGTGTCCTTTTACTTTACATATTGTCGGTAATTCTACTAACTTTATTACAGGTTGCCAGATGCTGATGACGTAGTCGTCATACATAGGCCTTCTATCAGTATTTTGGAGATCCTTCACCCGTGATATTTATAACCATATATGCTCATACATCCCACGTTCCTCACGTGATTTCACTTTTCACTTATGATAGTATACACTTCACATTATATACACTTCACTTTATTTGAATAATGGCATGCCACTTGTTGTGACGTCACTGCTTCAGCAGGCCTACTCTGCCACTTTCCCTTATTATATGTTTTATTTTTCCTTTCTCCTTTTGCTTATTAACGTTTTCCCCTCTCACTGTATGGTGCCCCACATTTCACTTGTTATCCAAAGCTGGTAATTCTTGAACACCCGCTTCCACACTCACTTTGATCTTTGTATATTTGAATCTGTGTGGCAACAGGTGCCTATTAGCCACTAACGGTTTGGCACTTTGAAATATTAATGATTTCAGGCTTCCTCTCGATTTTTTTTTTTAGTTATCACTCGTAGTATTGTTCACTGACGTTGTCACTACCACTGATTACTGCTAGCAGTTACTGCACGCCTTAAAAACACTAAGGTTCTCGGAGCCTTGTGCACCCACGTCTGCACCCACTGTGTGTGTGAAGACAGTAGTGTGTGTGGTGGCTGTAGTGTGTGGTGACTGTAGTGTGTGTGGTGACTGTAGTGTGTGCAGTGACTAGTGGGTGTGTGGGGACTGTAGTGTTTTGGACTGTAGTATGTGTGTGGTGACTGTAGTGTGTGGTGACTGTGGTGTGGGGGAACTATATTGTGTTAAGACTAAGTGTGTGTGGTGATGTAGTGTGTGTGTGGGACTGTATTATGTGTGTGGTGACTGTATGTGTTTTGGTGATTAGTGTGTTTTGGTTACTGTAGTGTGGTGACTGTGTGTTTGGACCGTATGTGTGTGGTGATGTAGTGTTGGTGGTAACTGTAGTGTGTGTTGACTGTATGTGTTGTGGTGACTGTAGGTGTGTGTGTGGGGGACTGTAGTGTGGTTGTGTGGTGACTGTAGGGGTGTGGGGACTATGTGTGTGAAGACTATGTGTAGTGTGGTGACTGTAGTGTGTGTGTGTGGAGACTGTATTATGTGTGTGGTGATGTGGAGTGTGGGTTTGGTGATTAGTGTGTTTGGTTAAATGTAGGGGTGTGGTGACTGTAGTGTGTGGGGGGGACCGTAGTGTGTGTGGTGGGACTGTTAGTGGTGTGGTGACTGTAGTGTGTGGGGTGGGACTGTAGTGTGTGTGTGTGGTGACTGTAGTGTGTGTGGTGACTGTAGTGTGTTTGGCGACTGTAGTGTATGTGTGGTGACTAGTGTGTGTGTATATGTGTGGTGACTGTAGTATGGGTGGTGAATGTAATATGTAGTGACTAGTGAGTAGTGACCTTAGTTTGTAGTGACTGTGCAGTGTAATTACTGTACTCCGTAGTGAGCGGAGTGTGTAGTGACTGAAGTGTTTAGCATTTGTACAGTGTAGTGACTGTGCTGCGTCGTGACTGTATTGTGTGGTGACTGGAGTATTTAGTAACTGTAAGTGTAGTAACTAGATTCTTGTATAGTAAGTGTAGAGAGTAGTGACTTTAGACTGTAGTGACTTTATAGTTGCTATCAGTATACTCTGAACTGTCATCACTAACCATGCTGCCCTTTATGTGACTCTATTGATCTCTTCTGATCTATCACAGCTCCCCCTCTCTCTTCTTCCTTGTGACAGATCTTTATCTTCTTTCTTTCCCTTATTCTATAATTACAACAAGGGATGGTAGCAATAATTAATTCTGAAGCTAATTAAGTTGATTAACCCTTTTCTCATTGTGCATCCTTGTCAGTAGGTCATCTTGTGGAGATTATTCTTTCAGTTCCTGTTAATTCAACGGTTGGTCTCGGACATGGTATCGGACCTGGTCTTGGAACTGGTCTTGAACCTGGTCTTGGACCTGGTTTTGGACCTGGTTTTGAACCTGGTGTTGGACCTGGTGTTGGACCTGGTCTTGGACCTGGTCTTGGACCTGGTGTTGGACCTGGTGTTGGACCTGGTCTTGGACCTGGTCTTGGACCTGGTCTTGGACCTGATCTTGGACCTGGACTCGGACGCGGTCTTGGACGTGATCTCGGACGTGGTCCCGGAAGTGGTTTCTGGGACTTTGACTCTCAGGTATCCTCCAGGATCTGTAATCACATGAGAAGAAAATCATATAAGAAAATGATATGAGAAGAAAATCATATAAGAAAATGATATGAGAAGAAAATCATAAGAAAATAAAAGAAAAGAAAATAATAAAAGAATATCCTAAGAAAATAATAAAAGAATATCCTAAGAAAATAATAAAAGAATATCCTAAGAAAATAATAAAAGAAAATCAAAATATAAGAAAATCGTAAGAGAAAAAAAAATCATAAGAGAAGAAAATGGCAAAAAACTGAAGGCATCAAAAATATTGCACACATGAAAATGAAATGATTTTGTTTTCATAAGATTTGTTTGATGTTTTGATGTTAAAAAGTCGTTTTTCATTTCTGATAGAGGAAATGTTAGGTAATAAGACAAATTAGCAATTAACTGGATATTTTATTGCGGCATTCCAAGAGCTTCTTAAGAAATAGCAGCAGTAGAAGTAAAATTAGTTAAGGTAACATTTGGTTGCTATGTGATGGCCGGTATATTGTTTAAGGCAGAACTCTTGTTAATATTCCAGAGATGCCTATTTGTAAATATTTCCTTCAGGTTTCTTGTAACAGACACTCTTAACACCAACATCGGTCCCACGAACGTCACATGGTTACTTTACGTAGACGACGCCTTCATATAACCCACAAACATGCAGAATCTACAGAGAAGGAAGGCACAACGCAGTTGAACCAGCCATCCAATTCGCACTTCAGGAAGAGACCGATAATTATCTAATTATTAAAAAAAATATAAACAGCGGTATGGCAAGTTACTTTTATAATATCTAATCTAGTAATGGCAAAATCCGTGACTTGTAATTATGAACACTTTCTTAACTAAATATCCTGACTTAAATAGCAAGGGAACATAGCCTACATGTCAGTTCCAAAATTTCCACATTTAACAACTAACCTGATAGAACAAGAAAGACGAAAAGGCACAATACCGTGACTGGAACAATCCACAAATAACCCGCACATAGGAGAGAGATTTTAGATTTTTTTAATTTTGCCACCGAAGTGGCTCGTTTCTTGTGCACTCCATATCCATCCTGTGGATGGTAGAACAAAAGCATATGGATACACAAAAGGCCTAGGTACTAGGCTCCAAAAGGGGTTAACAGATGTACATTTAGATTTATTTCTACAGTTCACTTATCTGTCACAAGCAAATTTAGGAAATTTAGGAAATTTGCTTAGTATATCTGGTATTTTATTTTCGTTAATAAGACATCTTGACATGTCACATAAGTTATTATACTGTCTATCTCAATATTCCTCAAAAAGCGGACAATTGAGCATACAGTGTGGTCGGACCATTTGTCTGACGACATAATTTGCATTTGGTTTGATCATCATCTGTGTCTCTCCTAAACTGCCAGAAGTACCTTGTAACAAAGTCTAAGCCTAGCCACTACAAAAACAATATGTTTATGGAGCAAGTTGCTCCATAAACATACTTACCTACGTTTTATGTTTTCATAGTTGGTTATGGATCTATTTAGATTCAAAATTTGCATTCCTTAAAATATCACTTTATTTACTTTTTCCCCTAATTTTATTTAAAAGCTATCACAGAATACCGAATTTTTTTTTCTACATTCTCCTTCTGGGTCTCTTCTTGGCTAAACATATCAACTAACATATCATAAGGAGTAACCCAATGTGTGATGGAATCCAACAATTTACTTTTTAATTCCCTTTTCCCGGATTTTTGGTATCTGTACCTGGCCCCCAAGGGCATTTGTTTGGAGACATTATCCCCCGAGGGAGAGCCTTAAATGTGACAAGAATCGTAAAATAAAGAGTCAAGCTCAGGTCATAGGTTAGTTTTAAAAGCGCCATTGGGGGGATTGAAAAACAATTTTCAAATTTTTTTCATGTAGATCCCCAGTTGTTAACTCTTATGTTTAGTTAAAAAAATTTAATTTATTTTTTTTAAAAAGGGAGGGTGGAAAACAAGACAGTTTGCAGCCCTGCCAAAAGACTCCGTTAAATCTATCAGTGTATAAAAATTGTGATAACTTTTTAAAACTTACCCTAGGCGAGAAATTTCTTTTTTTTTTTGACAGTTGCTTTAACAAGCGTTTTATGAAAGGATTACTACAATCTTCTTGGGAGGGATTTGGGCGGGATGTGATATTAAAGCCCACATCTTCCATGGAGGGTGAAATAACCAGTTCACAGTTATAAAACTTAAAATATAATTGCAGTTTTCACTTTCCCAGAAAAGAGAGACAGGAGAAGAGAAGCTTACGAAAAACTTTTTGGCCGATTTGGCCCTTTACAAGCCCTTTAAGTGTGACATGAAAGGTTCAAGTCGAACCGAAACGGGTAAAAACTTCTCTCCTCCAAAGTACGTTTTTATTTGTGTCTACAGAGCAAACGATTTTCTGAATGAAGGAGGTAATTGTCCCCTCAGACAAACGAGACGGAAGAGCAGGTCCGTGGTTTTAAAGAAGCATGTGATGGTGCCCAAAAGCAGGTCCGGGGTGTTAAAGCAGTGTCCGTAGGTCTAGAACAGTGTCCGGGGGTGGTCTGAACAGTTCCGTGGTGTCTAGAAGCAGGGGTGCTGTGTCTAAAGCAGTGTCCGTGGTGTCTAGAAGCAGTGCAGGGTGTCAAAAGCGGTCCGTGGTGTCTAAAGCAGGTGCTGGTGTCTAGAACAGGGTGTCCTGGTGTCTAGAAGCAGTGTGCATGGGTCTAAAGCAGTGTCCCCGGGGTGTTTTAAAGCAGTGTGCAGGGTGTCAAAAGCAGGTCCGTGGTGCTAGAAGCAGGTGCAGGGGGGTCTGAAGCGTGTCCTGGTGTCTAAAACAGTTGCAGGGTTTTAGAAGCATGTCCGGGTGTCTAAAGCAGTGCCCCGTGGTGTCTAAAGCAGGTCCGTGGTTTTAGAAGCATGTGCATGGTGTCTAGAACATGCCGTGGTGTCTAGAACAGTGTCCGGGGTGTCTAGAAGGTTTCCCCGTGGTGTTAAAGTAGGCCCGGGTTCAGAAGCTGCCCCTCCGGGGTGTCTAAAAAGCTTCTCCGGGGTTTAAAGCGGTACAGGGTTCCAGAAGCTTTTCCCTCCTGGTGTAAGAACATGTCCGTGGTGTCTAAAAGCAGTGTCCGTGGTGTCGAACAGTGTCCGGGTGCAGAAGCATTTCTTTTTTTTGGTTCCATGTCCCGGGGTCTAAAGAAGTGTCCGGGGTTGCTAGAAGCATTTCCCCGGGGTGTCAAAAGCGCCCCTCCGTGTGTTAGAAGCGTCTCCGTGGTGTCTGAAGCACTCCGTGGTGTCTAGAAGCATCCCCGTGGTGTCAGAAGCAGTCTCCGGTGGGTGTCTAAAAGCGCCCTCCGTGGTGTCTAGAAGCGTCTCCGGGGTTCTAAAAAATTTTTTTAGGCCCCGGGGTGTCAGAAGCAGTGTGCATGGGTCTAGAACAGTGTCCGTGGTGTCTAAAGCAGTGTGCATGGTTGTCGAAGCATGTCCGTGGTGTCTAGAAGCGTGTGCATGGTGCTAGAAGCATGTCCGGGTGCTGAAGAGGGCATGGTGTCAAAAGCGTGTCCGTGGTGTCTAGAAGCAGTGTCCGTGGTGTCTAGAACAGGCCCGGGGTCTAGAACAGTGTGCAGGTGTTTTTAAAGCGTGTCCGGGGTTTTCTAGAAGCAGTTCCCCGGGGTTTTCTAAAAAAGCAGGTCCGTGGTGTCTAGAAGCATTTTTCGGGGGTTCTAAAAGCAACCTTTTTTCATTCCCTAAAGGTGTCTAAAGCTTTTCCCCTTTTTTTGTTTTGTCTAGAACGTTCCGTGGTGTCTAGAACAGTCTCCCCGTGGTGTCTAAAAGCACCCCGGGTGGAGACCCTTTTTAGAAGCAGTCTCCGTGGTGTCTAAAAAGCACCCGGGGTGTCTAGAAGCAGTCCCGGGGGGTTTTTTCTTAGAAGCAGTCTCCGGGGGGTCAAAAAAAAGCAGTCCCGGGGGTGCCCCTAAAAAAAAGAGTCTCCGTGGTGTCTAGAAGCATCTTTTCTCTTCCGTGTGTTAAAGCAGTCTCCGTGTTTGACCCTAGAAGCAGTCTCCGTGGTTCAAAAGAAGCAGCTCCGTGGTGTCTAGAAGCAGTCTCCGTGGTGTCTAAAGCAGCCCGCCCCCGTGGTGTCTAAAGCAGTTCCGGTGTCAGTAGAAAAAAAAAAACCTTCGTGGTTTTCAGAAAATTTCCCCAAATAAAAGCCCGGTCTACCGTCACCACCTCCGTTTGACGAATTGGTGTGTCAAAAAAGGGGACCGTGCAGTTTTTTCCCTAAAAATTCTCAAACAAAAAACGATAGACACAAAAATCTGTTTTTATAAAAACTAAAAAAAAGTTTATGAAACCAAATTTTAAAAAAATTTTTAAAATTTTTCATAAAATTGACGGGGGGTTTAGAATTCAGGAAATACCCAAAGACAAAA
>NW_026471843.1:7500-11458 GCF_026875155.1 Cherax quadricarinatus | reverse complement strand
ACGGTGTACGGGGTCCTGAACGATTCCTTTTTTAAGATTCGGAATGTGTTCTGAGTTTGCCAGGGGGCTATAGTGTGTGTATCACCTAGTTGGGGTTGGGGGGGGTGGGTCCGAGCCCGGGCCCCCGCCTTTCAGTCGCTACAGGTACTCCCCCTGACCCGTGGTTTATCATACCCCCTTTTAAAACTATGTATGGACCCTGCCCCCACTAACGTTCCCAAAACTTTTCCACTTACGACTCTCTGGGGCTGAAGAAATCTTCCAAACACCCCGTGATTCATCTGTGTCTTTAGTTCCAACGTGCCCCCTTGTTACTGTGTCCAATCTTGGAACTCCTGTCTTTGTCCACCTTGTAAATTTCCCCTCCAGTATTTTGTATGTTGTTATCAGTCCCCCCTATCTCTCCTGTCTCCAGTGTCGTCAGGTTGATTTCCCTTTAAACCCCTCTCTCGTAGGACATCCTTTTAGTTGGAATCTTTTTGCAACCTTTGACTTTCTCTAGTTTCTTTAGTGCTTGGCTGGGTGGGGTTTCCCAAATGGTGCCGATACCCCCAATATGGGCCTAACGTATACGGTGTACGGGGGGTTTTCCTAAAACGTTCCTTATTAAGTCGAATGCTTTTCTGAGGTTTGCTAGGCCCCCATATGCTGCAGCAGTTATTTGGTTGATGTGCGCTTCAGGAGATGTGCCTGGTGTTATACTCACCCCAAAAATCTTTTTCCTTGAGTGAGGTTTGTAGTCTCTGACCCCCTAAAACTGTACTCCGTCTGCGGCCTTTTTTGGGCCCTTCCCCAATCTTCATGACTTTGCACTTGGTGGGATTGAACTCCAGGAGCCAATTTGCTGGACCATTCTGCAGCCTGTCCGATCCCTTTGTAGTTCTGCCTGGTCTTCGATCGAGTGTATTCTTCTCATCAATTTCACGTATCTGCAAACAGGGACACCTCAGAGTCAAATTCCTTCCGTCATGTCGTTCACAAATACCAGAAACAGCACTGGTCCTAGGACTGACCCCTGCGGGACCCCGCTGGTCACAGGTGCCCACTCTGACACCTCGCCACGTACCATGACTCGCTGCTGTCTTCCTGACAAGTATTCCCTGATCCATTGTAGTCCCTTTCCCCTGTTATCCCTGTTTGGGTCCTCCAGTTTTTGCACCAATCCTTTGTGGAACTGTGTCAAACGCCTTCCTGCAGTCCAGAAAATGCAATCCACCCACCCCCCCTCCCCTTGTCCTTACTGCTGTAAACCATGTCGTAGAACTCCAGTAGGTTTGTGACACAGGATTTCCCGTCCCTGAAAACCATGCTGGCTGCTGTTGATGAGATCATTCCTTTCTAGGTGTTCCACCACTCTTCCCCTGAAATCTTCTCCATGATTTTGCATACTATACATGTCATGACACTGGTCTTTTGTTTAATGCTTCATGTCTGTCTCCTTTTTAAAGATTGGGACTACTTTTGCTGTTTTCCCATGCCTCAGGCAATCTCCCTTTTTTCGATAGATGTATTGAATATTGTTGTTGGGGGTACACATAGCGCCTCTGCTCCCTCTCTCAATACCCATGGGGAGATGTTTCTGGCCCCATTGCCTTTGAGGTATTCTAGCTCACTCAGAAGCCTCTTCACTTCTTCCTCGGTTGTGTGCACTGTGTCAGCACTTGGGGGTTGTGCCCCACCTCTCCGTCTTTCTGGAGTCCCTTCTGTTCCTCTGTGAACACTTCTTTGAATCTCTTGTTGAGTTCTTCACATACTTCCCGGTCATTCCTGTTGTCTCTCCCCCTTTCCTTCCTTAGCTGATTACCTGGTCCTTGACGTTTTTTTTTCCCTCCTGATGTGGCTGTACAACAGTTTCGGGTCAAAATTTGGCTTTCGCTGCTATGTCTTTTTTCATATTGTCTTTGGGCCTCCCTTTTTATCTGTGCATATTCATTTCTGGCTCTACGACTGTTCCCTTATTCTCCGGGTTTCCTTGCCTTCTATATTTCTTCCATTCCCTAGCACACTTGGTTTTTGCCTCCCTGCACCTTTGGGTAAACCATGGGCTCATCCTGCTTTTTCATTACTCCTGTTACCCTTGGGTACAAACCTCCTCAGCCTCCTGCATTTTTTGCTACATATTCATCATCTCATTAACTGGCTTCCCTGCCAGTTCTCTGTCCCACTGAACCCCGTTCAGGTATTTCCTCATTCCTGTGTAGTCCCCTTTCTTGTAGTTTGGCTTCATTCGTCCTGGCCTTCTGCTTCTCCCTCCACTTGTAGCTCTATGTGTATTCGAAGCTTACAACCACATGGTCACTAGCCCCAAGGGGTCTTTCATATGTGATGTCCTGGGATATCTGCACTACTGAAGGTGAATACTAAGTCCAGCCTTGCTGGTTCATCCTCTCCTCTCTTCTTGTAGTGTCCCTTACGTGTTGGTACATAAAGTTCTCCGTACCACCTCCATCATCTTACCCCTCCAAGTATCTTGGCCCCATGTGGGCCCAAGTTCCCCCAATCTATCTCTTGGGGTTAAAGTCACCCATGATCAGGAGCTTTGCCCTGCATGCATGAGCTCTTCTGGCCACTCTAGCCAGTGTGTAACCATCGCTCTATTGCTCTCGTCGTACTCTTGCCTTGGCCTCCTGCTGTTCTGTGGTGGGTTATACATCACTGCTATTACCACCTTGGGACCTCCAGAGTGAAGTGTTCCCACTATGTAATCACTTTCTTCTCCGCTATCCCCTCTCTTCCAGCTCATCAAAATTCCAGCGATTTTTGTTTCAGCAACGCCCACTCCTCCACCCCCCCTGTTCCCTCTGTCTTTCCTCAGGATTTGGTATCCCGTTGGAAAGATGGATCTGTTATCATACCTGTAAGCTTGGTTTCTGTGAGAGCTATGATGCCCGGGTGATGCTTCTTTGACTTTTTTCTTGCCACTCCTCCCACTTTTTTGTTATTCCACAGCGTTTGTGTACCATACCTTCATTTTCCTTTCCAACACTGTGGTTTGGGGGGCTGGGGAGGTGGGAGACCTGGGGGCACACTGTGGGATTTCTATAGCTTGGTGTTGGGTGGAGGCTGTGGGTATGGATTGTAGGTGTGTTGGGATGGTGTGATAGGTGTATGGTTCTGAGAGTAGTTGTGTGTGTGCTTCCCCTTGCTGTTCTGTCCTGCTCTGACTGACCTCTGTGGTTCCCTCCTTGTCTCTTTTTCCTAGCTCCTTTCGCTTTTTGTCCTCTCCCTCAGCTGCTGTCGTTCTGATTTTGTTCTGTCTCTGTCTAGGAACCCCCTCTTGTACTCTTCCGAGTATTTCAATCGTGGTTCTCTTGGAGGATCCTGTTCCGCACTGTTTCCGTCCTGAGAATCAGCTTGATTGGTCGTTTCTCCCCTTCGAGTACCCCCCTATTCTCTGAAAATTTACAATCTCGTCCCTCTCTTCACCTATTTCTTTTGATGATTTTCTCAATCTCCTTCCTTTCTTCCTGCTTCTTTCAGTGGGGTGCCCTTTCCTCTCTCCCCTGAAGCCCATGGATAAACACTGATTTTGCCTTTCTTCCCCGCATTGCCTCACCCTCTGTGACTCTGGATCCTGCCTGTATGTGGTCATTTCTCCCTTGATTTTTCCAGTGGCTCTTGATAGCCTTGTTGTGCCTCAGCATTCGACCTATCACCCTCTCCATCTGCAACCAGTTGATTTTCCCCTTTTCATCCTTGGTCCTCCTTGGCAGATTGATGTGACCTTAGCATAATTCATAATTCCTTCCTTCCTGTTCAGCCTCGCAGCTTCATATGCTGTGTCTTCTTGGTCACTGCCCCTGTAACTCGCCCAGCCTATTTATCTCAACTTCTTTGGGCCCTTATCTTGGCTACTGCAGTTTTCGACTTGTGCCCCCCAAATTTTTTGTCTCCTTCTCCAACCACCTTTCCAATTTCACAGAGAGCTCTTTCTCCATTTTTTCAGAAAGCTCTTTCC
>NW_026471843.1:0-5000 GCF_026875155.1 Cherax quadricarinatus | reverse complement strand
TTCTATCACTATTTTGAAATTCCCTTTAACCTGTGATCTTTATAACCGTATATGCTCAGGCTCTCCCGCGTCCCTCAGTGTCAAATTATGATAGAGTACACTTCACTTATATTGGAATTACACTTCACATTCGGTGTTACACTTTAATGTAATGACAAAAACTGTTGTGACGTCACTGATTCAGCAGGCCTAATTTCCACTTTCCCTTGTTATATATTATATTTTTCCTTTTGCTTTTGCTTATTTAAATTTTTTTCACTCTCACTGTATGGTGCCCCACATTTCACTTTTTTTATCCAAACTCTCGAAATTCTTGAACACCCGCTTCCCACACTCACTTGAATCTTTGTATATTTGAATCTGTGTAGCAACAGAAGCCTACTATCCACTAACGGTTTGACACTTTGAAATATTAAAGATTTCAGGCTTCCTCTCGACTTTTTTTAACTAATAACTCTGGTTATCACTCGTAGGATTGTTCACTGACGTTGTCACTACCGCTGATTACTGCTAGCAGTTGTTGCACACCTCAAAAACCACTAGAGATCTCGGAGCCTTGTGACCCACGTCTGCTGACTGTGTGTGTGTGTGTGTGTGTGTGTGTGTGCGTGTGTGTGTGTGTGTAATGAAAAGTCATGTTACATTAGTTACAACGGTTACAGAAGGTACATGCGTTAAAGAAGTTACATGAAGAGTTACAGTAGTTACAGGAGGAAATTTACAGTATTACATGAAGAGTTTACAGTAGTTACAGGAGGAGTTACAGTAGTTACATGAAGAGTTACAGTAGTTACAGGAGGAGTTACAGTAGTTACATGAAGAGTTACAGTAGTTACAGGAGGAGTTACAGTAGTTACATGAAAAATTACAGTAGTTACAGGAGGAGTTACATTAGTTACATGAAGAGTTACAGTAGTTTCAGGAGGAGGAAGCGGAGAGCAGTATAAGGTATACGGGTCAGTAAGTTATGTCAACACAAAAGATCCACAAGCCACACCATAACATTGGTCAACAATTATCTTGTGTTTAATTACACACCACCCGGGAAGGCAGGAGGGAAAAATAGGTTTAGAGAAGGAGGGAGGGGGGACGGAGGAGGGAAAGTAGGGATGGAGAGAAGAAATGGAGAGAGGTGTGGACAGGAGGGAGAGGAAAGTGATGGAAAAAAGAAGGGACAGAGAGGGAATTTAAGGTGGGAATTGAAAAGTAGGAGGGAGGGAAGAAGAGGGTACCGAGAGGGAGGGAGTGAAAGAAGAGAAAAGAAGGAAGAAGAGGAGATATCATAGAGAAAATTATAAAATTAGATGGAGGTATGGAACAAGAGAGGAAAGAAAAGAAAGAAGACAGTTTGGGAAGAAAGACGGAAAATGAGGGGCAGACGAATGGACGACAGAGAGAAAAGAGAGAGAGAGAGAGAGGGGAGAGAGAGAGAGAGAGAGAAGAGAGAGAGAGAGAGAAAAGAGAGAGAGAGAGAGAGAGAGAAGGGGAGAGAGGATGGAGGACGAGAGCAAAAAAAATTTATCTTCTTCACTAATTAAAATCACTTTATCAAGATAATTTCAGATATTTCACAATTTCCTTAATACCCGTGAGTTACGACACACTCATGTATATCCAGTACTTTTGCCCAAACTGCTGCACCAAACTGCCGACCAGCTGCTGTACCAGCTTTCTGTACCAGCTGCTGTACCAGCTGCTGTACCAGCTGCTGTACCAGCTGCTGTACCAGCTGCTGTACCAGCTGCTGTACCAGCTGCTGTACCAGCTGCCGCTGATGCTGCTGCTGCAAACATTGCCTCCGCAAAATCTGAATCATGAAAATACAAGCCTGGTCTAGCCTCATGCTTCAAAAACTTTCAGCAACAAGTCGAAAAATTCGCTGGTTTTTTGCAGGTTAACTTCTGAGATGCATGTCTGCCATTAATGTGATGTCACATGGATGTAATGGATGTCTGTTGAGCAGTGTCATTTGCCACAGGATGTCATTATGGATCCTGCAAGTGACTTGACTCGCTCCTTCACTAATGATGTCACCTTGCTTGTTTACCTTGCAATATTCTTAGTACATGAGAGTGTTCCGTGATGTAAACGTAACATACACTGCAGGTTACGTCATGCTACTGTCAAGACGCTTCGTCAGTCAAGTCAACTGATCAAGTTACTGGCGATCGCAAGTCTGTTTAAATCTCTCTTAATTTACCGAATTATAACAAAAAAAAAAAGTTTTCTCGTTACTATAAATCTTACCATAATATAAACTGACATTGTTATCAACAGCTCACTCGTACATAAATGCTTTATATTTTCCAAAATTCATATAATTATTATTAAAAAATGTTATGGAAAGAGAGACAAATTTTAAAACGTGAACCAAGAAGTCAACTTCAGTACTGCTCACGTCAGTTTCCGTGCTCCCCAGAAGTAACAGCCTGGTTGATCTGGCTCTGATCCACCGTGAGGTTTGGTCATGGACCGGGCCGCGGGGGCGTTGACCCCCGAATCACCCTCCACGTCACTATGCTCCCTATATATATATATATATATATATATATATATAAAAATATATATATTATATATAAAATATAGGGGGTGGTAGGAGAAGAAAATATTCAAACAGCTCCGGAGAGAACCTTGAGTTTTCTCTAAAGGTACGTTTATTGTCTTCTCTGAGGATGAGGGTCCCCATTCCAAAGCTATAGAGGTGGTACTTCCCTATATATATTTTTTCATATTATATATATATATATATATATATATATATATATATATATATATATATATATATATATTATATATATATATATGTAGAAGAGAAGAGAGAGAGAGAGAGAGATTAGATATATGATAGACACGCACATTATCTCTCTCTCTCTCTCCCCAGGTAGATCTGTGACGTGATGAATATAGCATCGCATGACTCATAAAATCGTAATAACACGATTAAAACAAACTCCCACAGCACACTCCCACAAGACACAACACAACACACTCCCACAAGACACAAAACACAACACACTCCCACAACATACTCCCACATCACACTCCCACAACACACTCTTAAAACACACACAACATACACAACACACTCCCACATCACACTCCCACATTACACTCCCACAACATACTCCCACAACACACTCACCTTGTGGTGGAGGTTTAGCGATCTCAAACAATACTGTGCCCGTATCCATGTCGCGAATTTTAAACCTCGTGAAGTCTATGTCGTAAACATTGGCTTCCGGCGAACACAGGTAGTCTGTAAAAAGACAAGACAGTAGTTAGTGGTGCTCGTTTAACACTAGGTAGTAGTTTGAAGTGCTTGTTTAACACTAGGTAGTAGTCTGTAGTGCTAGTTTAACACTTGGTAGTAGTCTGTAGTGCTAGTTGAACAAGACAGTAGTTAGTAGTGCTAGTTTAACTAAGCAGCAATTAGTGGTGCTGGTTTAATAAGCCAGTAGTGAGTGGTGCTAGCTTAACAAGGGAGTAATTAGTGGTGCTGGTTTAACAAGACATTAGTTAATGGTGCTAGTTTAACAAGTATTACTGTATTTAAGGGAAAGCGCTAAACCTATCAGGATCAGAGAGAATGAGAGGTAATCAGGTTTGATCCAAGGAAAAGGGGAGGCACCAATTCCTCAGATCAATGGTTCTCCTTTTTTTTTTTTTTGCCCCATTACTGCCTCCCTGGAAGGTTGTCTACCAACTTAAGTCATGTGAGGTACGTGACGGGAGAGTACTGCCTCCCTGGAAGGTTGTCTACCAACTTAAGTCATGTGAGGTACGTGACGGGAGAGTAAATGCCTCCCTGGAAGGTTGTCTACCAACTTAAGTCATGTGAGGTACGTGACGGGAGAGTACTGCCTCCCTGGAAGGTTGTCTACCAACTTAAGTCATGTGAGGTACGTGACGGGAGAGTACTGCCTCCCTGGAAGGTTGTCTACCAACTTAAGTCATGTGAGGTACGTGACGGGAGAGTACTGCCTCCCTGGAAGGTTGTCTACCAACTTAAGTCATGTGAGGTACGTGACGGGAGAGTACTGCCTCCCTGGAAGGTTGTCTACCAACTTAAGTCATGTGAGGTACGTGACGGGAGAGTACTGCCTCCCTGGAAGGTTGTCTACCAACTTAAGTCATGTGAGGTACGTGACGGGAGAGTACTACCTCCCTGGAAGGTTGTCTACCAACTTAAGTCATGTGAGGTATGTGACGGAAGAGTACTGCCTCCCTGGAAGGTTGTCTACCAACTTAAGTCATGTGAGGCGCGTGACGGAAGAGTCCTACCTCCCTGGAAGGTTGTCTACCAACTTAAGTCATGTGAGGCATGTGACGGGAGAGTCCTACCTCCCTGGAAGGTTGTCTACCAACTTAAGTCATGTGAGGCATGTGACGGGAGAGTCCTACCTCCCTGGAAGGTTGTCTACCAACTTAAGTCATGTGAGGCACGTGACGGGAGAGTACTGCCTCCCTGGAAGGTTGTCTACCAACTTAAGTCATGTGAGGCGCATGACGGGAGAGTACTGCCTCCCTGGAAGGTTGTCTACCAACTTAAGTCATGTGAGGCACGTGACGGGAGAGTCCTACTTCCCTGGAAGGTTGTCTACCAACTTAAGTCATGTGAGGCACGTGACGGGAGAGTCCTACCTCCCTGGAAGGTTGTCTACCAACTTAAGTCATGTAAGGCATGTGACGGGAGAGTCCTACCTCCCTGGAAGGTTGTCTACCAACTTAAGTCATGTAAGGCACGTGACGGGAGAGTCCTACCTCCCTGGAAGGTTGTCTACCAACTTAAGTCATGTGAGGCGTGTGACGGGAGAGTACTGCCTCCCTCCTAGGAAACGGGAGAGTTCAGGGCATACATAGCATATATTTTAATATCTGGGGACATAAATGTGATAGTGACTGATGCATGATCCAGCAGCAAATGACAGAAGAGTATAATGAAAATAATAGGGCAATGATTCAGTACTGGAAACACCGACTGAGAGGGAAACAAGAAATAA
>NW_026471842.1:0-11937 GCF_026875155.1 Cherax quadricarinatus | reverse complement strand
GCAGTGATGCGATGACAATTTCCCAAATTGCTGAGACGTACCCCTTTATCACTATTTTGAAAATTCTTCACCTGTGATCTTTATAACCGTATATGCTCATGCATCCCGCGTCCCTCAGTGTCACTTATGATAGAGTACACTTCACTTATATTGGAATACACTTCACATTCGGTGTTACACTTTATATGTATAATTGTCAACAACTGTTGTGACGCCCACTGTTCAGCAGGCCTAAATGCCACCTTCCCTTGTTATATATTATTTTCTTCCTTTCTACTCTTGCTTATTAATTTTTTTTTTTTCACTCACTGTATGGTGCCCCACATTTCACTTGTTATCCAATCTCTCGAAATTCTTGAACACCCGCTTCCACCCTCACTTGAATCTTTGTATATTTGAATCTGTGTAGCAACAGAAGCCTACTAACCACTAACGGTTTGACACTTTGAAATATTAAAGATTTCAGGCTTCCTCTCGACTTTTTTTAACTAATAACTCTGGTTATCACTCGTAGGATTGTTCACTGACGTTGTCACTACCGCTGATTACTGCTAGCAGTTGTGTGTGTGTGTGTGTGTGTGTGTGTGTGTGTGTGTGTGTGTGTGTGTGTGTGTGTTCAGTCCGTAAATATTATTGCTAAATAGGAGGCTCTGAATAAAATTATGTAATCGAACAGATAGTGAAGATATTAAGTGAATGACGGGTGGTATTCACCGTAGAGTTACGCAGTCTTTGCTCTGTTGTTCTCGTATACCCCTCAAGGGAGGTTCCTTGATGCTGGTGAGGGGCTCTTGATATAAGGAATTGGATCTGTGCTTCAATTACCCTGAAATAAGCCTGAATGTCTTCCATCCCCCTCCCTCATACGGTTTAGCGCTCCCAATAATAATAATAATAAAAGTGGTCTCGTAAAACAGCCTGTCATCTGTTTACCGCTCTGTCCGTTTAGTGATTTTTTTTCTGCATCCCCTGTGTTGCATAACATGAGCCCAGTGTGTGACAACCCTCGCAGGAGGTGCCGTAGATGTCAAGAAGAGAAAGTCATAATAACGTGGTTGAAACAATTAATCGAGAACTCAAACTTAGGAGAGGAACTTTATGACGGTGTTGCGGTCCTTCATAAAACACTGTCAAGTAATAAATGGAACGAGAAAAGTAGAGAATGGCAGAAGACCATAGGGGGAGGGGGAAGGGTAAGAAGGAAGTAGAAGTTGTAGAAGTACTAGTAATAGTAGTAGCGTAGTAATAGTAGTAGTAGTAACAGTAGTAATAGTAGTAGTAGTAGTAGTAGTGGCAGTAGAAGCAGTAATAGTAATAGTAGTGCATAAGAGAGGAGAACTGCATGAGATCTACTGCCCCACGATGCGCAGGACTACAGATAGAGTAATGTGAATGAATTACATTTCAAGGGAGAAGAGACTGACATATCTCTAACATTTCAACACGTGTTTCTAAATGGGCAGAGAAGAATTGCAGTAAGTCAACTGGCAAAGGCTAGAAAAGAGGAACCAAAAATGAGCAAAGTCACTCTTTTCTGTTAGTGTGATTTTGTAAATGGTCCAAGTCGGACCGAAACGTCGTCGTAAGCTCTTTTCTCCTATGTGAGGGTTATTTGTGTATTGTTCCAGTTACTGTATTGTGCCTTTTTGTTTTTTAAGAGGAAATTCAGAAGACAGGGAAGGCAAAGAAAATACAGAAAACATGTCACGAAGGAAAGGAGAGGAGGCAAACGTCAAGTAAGGTAACGAGTGTTCTGAAGATTAGAGCATTTAACAGTGTATGGAGTTAGGCAAGCATCTTCAGAAACGGAACCAAGACTAAGATTCATGTTAGGAAAGTTGTGCATAAGGAATAATTTGAAAAAATGGCGTCTTTAAAGGCTAGGAGGACAGATAATTTTAGCAGAAGACGAGTTAATATAATGTCAGTGATCTCTGACATGATAGGAAAGAGCATTGTTAGTATCTAAAAGGCGAACCAGTTGTTTGTGCTCTTTATGTCTCTCAGAATGGAAGGGGCCAGTTTCCCCAAAATATTGAAGAGGACAACAGAAACAGGAAATGGAGTAGACACCTGATTCATCAGTGACAGAAGTCGTATGAGCAAGATTACTACAAAGGGTATTAGTCTGACGAAAATCAAGTTTGATATCTTAAGTACGGTGGGTGTTGTTAAGATTCTGTTAATATTTTAGTAGAGTAGCTGTCTCTTTAAACCTTCAAGAGGCGAGAAGGTACAATTCAATTGGCTCAGGAGATCCAGAAGCTATTATTCAGCTTTTCCAAATAGTTCAAGAACTGGCGATCGTCACCTCGAGAAGGCCAGGAGCTCTAGCCTAACACACTCAAGAACCCAGGCACTTTTAACTTGACACCTTCGAAAGACCCGGGAACTGTAGATCAACACCGTTTAGAAACCCAAGAGATGTAAATAAATACCTTCTAGAGACCCAGGACCTGTAGTTCAACAACTTCCAAAGAGCCTCAAGAGATCCAGTTATAGATCAATCACAAAATATCCAGGAACCGTAGATCAGTCTCAAAGCTCCTGGAACTGTAGACCAACAGCAGAAGACCCAAGAGCTGTAGATCAACTTCAAAAGCCCCAGAAGCTATAAAGCAAGTATGTATCTCCTTTAAGAGGCCTATGTTGATTGGAACTCGACCAGTAAAACATTAAAATACGAAAAATCTGACGAAATTAGGTTGGCTATGTCCATAGAGTTTTATGTGCAACATAAAGAATTACTGGTGGACAGCAATGTCTTTCATGGGTTGGTTAATATCACTAGCATATTATAGAAGCTACCCTCTTCCACACCTCAGGTGTGGGGGAGCGTATGATTTTAATATTTTGTAATTAAAAGATCAATTTTTCACTAGGTACCTTCCATTAGTGTTGAGAGTTTCAAGGCGATCAGAACAGACATTCTCAAGTTGGCAGAACCTGCTATGCTCCGTCATTTATAAAAATAAGTATATTGGCACCTATACAGCCCAATTTGAAACATCCTCAAAATAACATACACCAGCTTTGGTAGTTTGAAGCCGATCAAAACAGGTGTTCACAAGCAATACAGTAACCAAGGAGGAAGGAAAATTCAAAGAACGTACAAATTACTTGAGTTACTGAGGGCCGAGCTCTAGCTCTTGTACGTTGAGCAAGTGATTTAATGAATTTCTGTTACTAATCTGATGAGTAGTGGCCAGTCACTTTCTTCTGTTCGAGTTACCTCTCTTGCGTCTCGTACATCCAGTCTCGCGTCTGGTGTGTCGAATCTTGAGTCTTTTGCGTTCAGTTCCTCATATGGGCTTCCAGTTAAACTTCTAGTCCAGGGGTCCTCAAACTCTTCAGCTCAGCGACACCTTCATGAAGTTTCAGATTGTTCATCGACCCCCAAACATTTATTATACGAAAATAATTAAATAAACAGTGATTTAACTAATAATACTACGCGTAATATTAATATATAATTAATAATATTGGCTTCATAAAAATAGGTAATATTTAAATTAACGAAATGTAGGATTTAAGATACCTTTTCTTATTGAAACTGTTGGTATCGTGAATGGGAAGGAAGCATTTGATGAACGTCAACAAGGACACTGATATTTGGTTGAGACTGGTGAGTTTTAGTCGTAAATCACCACGCTCTTGCGGGTTTGATCTATTCCTCTGCTTGGAATTGCATTTACATGGCTAAACTCAGCTTCAACCATGTAGGAACTTGGGAAAGCAAGTAAAATGGCTCAACCATTGCCCAAAGCCGGGATATTTAGTGACAGGTGAGGGAGTACGCTCAATACGGGAAATGAACAGGAGTACTACATGCACGTATATCCTTCCCGGGACAGGAGAGATGAGAGAGACAAGGGGGAGAGTGGAAGGTCACAGATACACAACGAAAAAGCATGTCCTCAGACAGTTACTGACCCCCTTTTGCCTCTCAGCAATTTATCGACCTCTTCGATAGTCCTATCTAGATATTGACCACTTTGAGGAACTTACTCTAGTCCGTCACATGGCTATTTTCCTGATTCTCCCTCCACTAGCTGTAAGGGATCACACCAAAGTCCCTGCGTGTGCCCAGGGCCACTCATGTGTGCGTGTGCCTGGGTAGTGATGAGTGGCCCTGGGCATCCGTAAGCAGTGATGAGAGGCCCTGGGAGTCCCCTAACGATGATGAGTGGCCCTTGGCACCCCTGAATGGTTCAGGGCGTCCCTTAACACCCTTACGGCGACAAATTATGTGTCAGGGAGAGCAGGAGAGGCGGTGTATCAGCCAAGTGAGAATTGCAGTAGTTTCCACGTACAATGGGGAGGGGGGGAAAGGGTTGCACTGAGCCCGTGATGCGCCCTCGATCTAGAAGGACTGATCTAATCTCTTCTTTCCTGGATCAAATCTGATCAAACTCGAAGTAATAAGATGGATTTTTGAGAAGGAAAAACTGAGGGATGGTTTATGGAAATTGAATGTCACCTTCACACTAACTGCCTGTAACACCCTCACTGTGTGGGGGCCGGTGTAACACCATCACTGTGTGGTGGCCGGTGTAACACCATCACTGTGTGGAGGCCGGGTGTAACACCATCACTGTGTGGTGGCCCGGGGGTAACACCATCACTGTGTGGTGGCCGGGTGTAACACCATTACTGTGTGGTGGCCGGGTGTTTAACACCATCCCCTGTGTGGTGGGCCGGGTGTAACACCATTACCCGTGTTTGGAGGCCGGGTGTAACACCATCACTGTTTTGGGGGCCGGGTGTAACACCATTACTGGGGTGGGGGGCCGGGTTTTAAACACCATTACTGTGTGGTGGCCGGGTGTAACACCATCACTGTGTGGTGGCCGGGTGTAACCCCCCATTTCTGTGTGGTGGCCGGGTGTAACACCATCACTGTTTTGGGGGCCGGGTGTAACACCATTACTGTGTGGTGGCCGGGTGTAAACACCATTACTGTGTGGTGCCGGGTGTAACACCATTACTGTGTGGTGGGCCCGGGTGTAAAAACCATCACTGTGGTGTGTGGCCGGGTGTAACACCATCACTGTGTGGTGGCCGGGTATAACACCATCACTGTGTGGTGGCCCGGGTGTACACCATCACGTGTGGAGGCCGGGTTTAACACCATCACTGTGGGGGAGGCCGGGGTAACCCATCACTGTGTGGTGGGCGGGTGTAACACCATCACTTTTGGTGTGGCCGGTGTAACACCATCACTGTGTGGAGGCCGGGTGTAACACCATCACTGTGTGGTGGCCGGGTGTAAACACCATGATTATGTGGCCAAGTGTAACACTGTCAGTTACCAGCGTAAGTTTTAAAGGTAATAATGACGCCTTCCTTCACCTTCGTCTCCGGTGTTATTTTTAACTTTTAAAGTTCGCGTAATCCTCCAGCCTTCAAGTTGACCTCTCGGTGTGATATCCTGTATTGCCTCCTGCTGTGACCTCCCATGTGACAGTTATTTTTAGGAAAAAAATGATTAGCGTTGCCTTCCATCTAGTTAGAGCTGTGACCTTTAAGCAAATCGTATATCATAATGTTATAGGAAACGTTCGAGATAAAATTAACTGTCTATCAGTGTACGAAATCTCAAGAGAAACTGTATAAGATACCGTCAAGGTGGAAAGATAATTAAATGCTGCATATTTCATCATTTATTGACAAAGGTTCACTCACACAGAGGGGCTTTATCATGTCACGAACAGATCTTCCTGTTATTGGGAGGATGAACCTATAAATACGGTGTAAGTTATGAGTCATGCGAGGTATGTTGTAAGCTATATCCATGTGTATGTTAAAAAACAGGTTGGACGAATAAATTATGTATGACTATTGTGGGTTTAGGGCTTTTTTGTTTTGATTATAATAATAATAATGGACGAATTAAATGGCTGGAGAGTGTTTATTTGAGAAGAACCTGGGTAGCCTGCCCGGCTAGCCAGAACACTGCAGTGCATCCCTAGAACATAACTTGTTGCTATGTGCGATACGGACCAAAAGTTCTTCTAATCAAGAGATTCAGCTGTGTTGTAGAAGGTGCTGTCCTGGTCGAAACAATGGATATGTTGATGAATAATGAAGCTTTTCTCCCGGGCGAAGAGTCTTGAGTCTTTGTAATTAAACATTGCGGGAGTTCCGGTGTACAAAACAGGCGTTCTGCAGGTTTAATTGGGGCTTAGAAATACGCGTCCGTAGATATGGATCCTTAACACCCGAAAAATACATGGACTTAAATTTCAAAGCTTACTTTGTTAACAGACAATTTTATACGTGACTGGACTCAAAAAATTATCTTACTAAGACCTCACCGTTTCAGCTGACAGCCTTCGACTTTCTTTCGCCACAAAGAAATGAGCAGATGACCCGAACTTCGCAACCCAAAGGAAACTATCCCTCCAAGCCGAGACATTAGACACTACACTCCGAAGTAACAGGACATTCTTCAGATTTATACGCAGCAGAATCTTCACAGCCACTTTTTCAGCAGGGAAAAAATCAGACTTGCAAGCAAACTCCAAATTCTCTAGGAAAACAGTATTTTAAACATTTTGGGACACCAGAAATCATTCAAATTAACTCATCTCACCCACTGTCGAGCACAGAAACTAAAACCAGCAGCATAGTTCTCAAATTTGTCAGGGCATCACCAAAATAAACAAGACCTACACTACATCGCTAAAAACTACAGAACAAAACTACGAGTTCCATAAAGTAGCGTAGTTTTCCAATGACCGACTGCAAGAGCAAAATGTTTAATCTTCCCAACAACCCAGACACCTACAAGCCTCTCACAACCAGCCAATAGACACCTGAAAACTAAAACATCCCTATTCCAAGGTTACCACATGTTACAGTGCTCAAAACAAGATACGACACTTCTACCCACCATTCCTAGCAACCCCAGACCTGCTACAACTTACTGCCTGCCTTCGACCCACAAACTAGGACTTGTGTTGAGGGCCAGTGTCCTTTGGAATGGGCAGTTTCCTTTATAAAAATCAGGGGTTTTAACAAAACGCCTAGCAAAACTCAAAGGATAAAATCAGCCAAACACATCTAAAACACTGGTGATCTCAACCGCATCTGCAATATTAACATCTGAAATAAGAAGCTCAGCATCCTAGACATGACATCCCTACTCACAAAAGGGGCCCACATCACAACCATCGATCTCCTACGCTGAAAAATTGGACCTCCCTCGACCTTCCTGTTATAGCTCGTAATTTTATAAACTTAGCTGAATTGTGTTGTTGAGTTTTTAATACCTGTTTCTCTTTAGGAAATTGTATCTTTTTTTCAACAAACTTTGGGCCAGCCCATGGGTTCCACACTAAGTGCAGTACTGGAGAACCTAGACCCTGGAACATCTCGAATCCGAGTAACTTTCGTCTACTATGTCCTCGGTTACCTCGTTCCGTTATGTTGACAACATACTCATCATAATTCCTACACGATTCGCCATCACTGTACTGCAACACAAGCTCAACCAGGTCGAGCCCTTCAGGGCGGTTTATGCTCGAAAAATTCGACAGCACTCTCCTTTCCTGGATATGCTACTCTGCAAACCTGAGAAGTACGTGTTTAAAACGTCTTGCAATTCCACCAGCCAACATAATTTATTTCCTCCTCTACTCAGGCCATTGCGTTATCATTGGCTTCTTGCGTACCCTCCGTATCTGCACCTGTAAAGTCATTGAAGAAGAATGCTATATCATTCACTGTGCTCGTCATTTCATCAGAGGTTGAAGGCGCCGAAAAATAATACATAGTCCTCTCTAGCAACTACAATGTCAAAAAAATCATCAAGTGTTCAGAACCTGCTCTTAGGCTGAGAGACTGATCATCTCATCTTTAACCTCTTCACTCTTCTGTTTTTTTTCCTATATTTATTAATAAAGCCACTGGTTGGAGAAATGTTGTTAAATGAGACACTTGTACAACGCTTGGGAATCTTTATTCTGGAAACGTTTGGCCATCCAGTGGCTTCTTCAGTCCAGTACAGAGAAACGGTGGAAGATGAAGAGGAGTTTCAGGTAATCAATCCCTCAGCCTGATGTCGATATGTTTAGTCCATCATTCTTGGTAAAAGTACAGCATATTTTTGTATGCCGACACCGAATGAAACGGGTTTTCTCCCTCGATGGTAGTGTCGCGAACTGTTTTAAAAAACTCTGCAAACCTGAATTACCTTGAATTACCTCTAGGAAATCGTTTGACTCTAGATTCCCAGTCAGTGAATTCCAGTCAATCTGACCAACACTACAGTCTCCTAGAATTACCCCGTTATCGTGCCATGCAGCCGTAACAATTTCTTCCCAAAGTGGTCTCCCTTGGTCCCTATCCGAGTTTGGGGGAAGATATACCATGGTTAAGATATATCCGATTAAGATGTATCATAACATTCTACCCAGATAGACTGTGTGTGTGTGTTCTTTTAATCTTTATACTCATTTTTCTGCAGAAATTCAAGTGTTCTGGGACATATTGCCACCCTACCTCCCGTCCCGTTACTTCTATTACCGTGGAACATCTTGAAACCCGGAATGTGGCATTCGGCAGGCTCGGCCCAATTCTTCAAATTAAACCAGAGCTTAGTTATTGAAAATACATCAGTGTTACCCACACATACAACTAATGTCAACTCGTCAATATTCCTAGCGCTACGGCTATTTGTGTGAAACAAACTGAGTAATCCTCTCTTCAACATTATCTAATGTATTTCCAATATTAACTAATAACCCAACCTCATTCTGCCTACAACTGGTATCCCCAAAACTCACAATATGTCGACCCTGATAGTTCACGCTGTTTAATTTCATTTTATATTTAATTTTACCACTAATACCTCTAATTATATCTGGTTTAAAACCCTAACAGCTCCCTCCTCTGAACTAACCGACATCTTCATCCAATCCCTAAATAAATGAGCCCCATCCCTGGCATATTTTTCTGTAGAAGAGTCCTAGTTGTTGATGAGTGATACTGCAGTTTTCTTAGTGTTTGTTCACTCAGGAATTGACCCCAGTTGCCCTGGACAACCATTCACTTTCAACTTTCCTTCTCGGTAAAATATATATTACAGGGCGCCCTCGCTTCATCCTAATTATGTCTATTACT
Organism: Cherax quadricarinatus; assembly: GCF_026875155.1. Lineage (NCBI taxonomy): Eukaryota > Metazoa > Arthropoda > Malacostraca > Decapoda > Parastacidae > Cherax > Cherax quadricarinatus. The sequence goes on along the minus strand of NW_026471842.1, from coordinate 2,811 downwards.
GAGTCTCGTGTGAGGAAATTTCTTAATTGCTATCTCCCGTAACAACAGGTCATAGTATGGAGGAACACTGCAACAGTCCTTCTGGCCCATGATAGGCAAGTTCTTCTTAAATCAAACACTTCTCAGAGCCTCACATTCGTCCAACCTGCTTTTAAGCTACCTAAGGTAATAGTTGCAACATGCTTCACATACCTCTTAATTTTCCATCCTCCCTCCCCTATATATTGGCACATCCTCTCTCATGAGGTAGATTTATTTGTGACTTTATTAAAGTCCACTGTGTGGACCAAACGTTGTCAATGATGGATCGCATTTTACTGCATTTGTCTCTCTCATTCCTCAGTGTGATATCTGAAATTCAATATAAGTCTGTCCTTTCCACTAATAAATTTTAGCGCCACACAGACCAACAGTGGAAAGATGACGCCATAAAATAACAATACAACAGTAAAAGAGGCAGGAATGAACTATAACATGATCCTTTATTGAAGACGTCTCAGGCACGCACTGGGCTTAATAAAGTTACAAAAACACATAAAACTCGAAAAGCAACTTTTTTTTATCCGTTTGTGGCTTCATAAAGTATATTGAATGGATGAAACATCGTTAATAAGTTAATCACATTACACTGCATTTGTGTCCTACCAGAATACCAGGATTAGGTGAAGATATTTTAGCTTTCTGCTAGTGAAGCAGTTAGTAAATTATGCAAAGTTTAGCATTCTGCCTGCGAAGCTTCTAGTAATGGTGAAGATTTTATATTGGTGGAGATTATATTCGTCAGGAAAACAAGGAATAAGACACCTAAGAATGTTGATAAAACATGTGCAACACCTGAGTGTTGATGAAGATGTTCGACCAACCGGTGACGTGTTTATAGTCAATTAAAGGATTGTATAAAAGAGATAGTAGAATAAGAGGTAAACAGGTGTTGCAGAGGTGCCTAATTCATCAACTTATTTTTAGTATTGTATGTTATAAAAGACAAATGTCTTAAGACACGTAAATGGCCAGTAAATGCTGCTTGACCCCAGTTGGCATTTTCATCCAGTTCAAAAAGAAGGCGGATCACAACTTAGCAGTAGTGGCTAGTCTATTGTGTAGTCCATATTTATGTTGTGGACAGTGCGTAGAGGAAGAATCGAAATACAATAAGAAATATCTGTTTACCTCCAATTTTGGTATCTGGCTGCGTGTAACACATACGAGGGAAAATAGCGAATCTTTTTTCTCTCTGCCGAATTTCAATCTCTCTCTTTGGCAAAACAACTTTTTTTTTTTTACTTTATTCCAGCTGCTATCATACAAAAGCTTTTACCTCTACTTTAAATACCACTTTTGTCTATATAAAACCTTTTGCCTCTAATCTGCTGTTGTCATTCTTAAACTGTTTACCTCAAACCGTGATTATGCTGTAATTAACATGAAAACCTTACTTCTAAACCTAGATCATTCAGTTTAAAAAACCTTTTACATTAACTATGATCCTACAGGTGTTAGTATGAGGAGGAGGAGGAGGAGGAGGAGGAGGAGGATACTGCCATGTAAGACCCAGCAGCTGAGTGAAGGGAAGTGGGGACAGGCGAAGACCAGCATGGAAGAGGAATGTCTTCAATTTTAGATAAAGAGCCGGCGCTAGGCCCAGCAGCATGGCGTTGTATGGTGATGTAGAACTAGCAGAGAGGCAGGCAGTGCTCGCTGATAGGTGACATAAGCAGATGATGCTGATGGTGACTGGCTGGGTTCAGATAGGCAGGGACTCGGGTCACATGGTCAATGGGGATATAACTCATGGGAAGCGGTGCTGTGTGTGTTGGCTTATCTTCTATAATTACATTACTAGGTGATCTGTTTTGGAGTTTTCTGAAGAGTTTTCTGGAGAGATAGAATAGTCATTGTAATACATGTTTTAGTGGTATGTTGAGATATGTTTTACATGTATACTTGACGGTTCCCTCTTGTAGGTGTGAACATAATTCTTTGCTGAGCATATCTTTACTTTCGAAAAGATTGTGTAAAACTCCAGGTTTTCGTTGTAAATTCCGCGGTTATGGTAAGGAGCTTCTTCCTCATCGTTGGTGTACTCATCAGAACATTCAGATACATTCGCTTCTTCGGTAATTGTCGCAAGAAAAGGCTAGGAGTCTTGAGTAGAGAATTGTTGGAAGCTGTTGGTCGGAGACATTGTCGATAGTTGGAGATGGTTCAGGAACATTTCTTGGGCAGAGGCAGGTGAAGGGTTTACCGGTGCAATAAAGTTGCTAATGTTGGATATGATCTTGAGAATGTCGGCATAAGGTGAAGAATCAGGGAAAATGAAGCTGGGTATGTTGTTTAGGCGGAAGAACTCGTTGATTGTAATGTTGAAAGTACCAGGGTTAATTGCATTAGCAAGGTGCACATACACCATGCAGGAAGGAAACACCGTCAGGAAGTGAAGAGAAGACGTTGCTGGGTGAGGGTGTATGTTGTGTTGCCTGGAGAATCTTGGGAGTGTCAGATTGAAGTTTAGTATGGCGGTATATGTTGGAGATTTTGAGGTGTTCTTCCTGAGGTCTTCTTGAATCTTCTTGGGTATGATTTCTTTTCTTAGTGGGCACTTAGGACATAAGAACATAAGAAAAGAGGAACACTGCAGCAGGCCTGTTGGCCCATACTAGATAAGTCCTTCACAGTCCATCTCAGTAACAGAATATTATGATTACCCTTGCAGTTAACACATGTTGGAGCAGTGGTGGTGGTGCAGGATTTGAAATCGAGTCCTTCTTTCCCATAGTTTCTAAAGAATTTATTTTCCTTGATAGGGCAGTC
>NW_026471841.1:0-12363 GCF_026875155.1 Cherax quadricarinatus | reverse complement strand
TCCAGCTGTTTTACCCCTTTTCATTCTAGTAATGCCTCAGTACCTCCCCCCCACTTACATTCTGCTCTTTTCACCCTAAAGATGGTATACCTCCCTGACCAGTGCATAAAAATTACCTCCTCCCTTTCTTCCTCAACATTTAAAAGTTCCCCCAAAATATTCTCGCCATCTACCTAATACCTCCTTCTCCCCATCTACTGACTCCCCTACTCTGTTTTTAATTGACAAATCCATACTTTCCCTAGGCTTTCTTAATTGTTTAACTCACTCCAAATTTTTTTTCTTATTTTCATTAAAATTTCTTGACTTTGCCTCTCCCACTCTATCATCTGCTCTCCTTTTGCACTCTCTCACCACTCTCGTTACCTTTCTTTTACTCTCCATATACTCTGCTCTTCTTATAACACTTCTGCTTTGTTTAAAAACCTCTCATAAGCTAACTTTTCTCTTTTATCACACCCTTTACTTCATCATTCCACCAATCACTCCTCTTTCCTCCTGCCCCCACCCTCCTATAACCACAAACTTTTGCCCCAATTCTAATATTGCTTTTTTAAACTATTCCAAACCTTTAAAACCCCCCCCCACTACTAAAATTTTTTCACTAGCCCACCTTTCTGCAATAGTCGTTTTATATCTCACCCGACTTCCTCCTCCCTTAGTTTATACACTTTCACCTCCTCTTACTTGTTGTTGCCACCTTCCTCTTTTCCCATCTACCTTTCTTATTTCTAACTGTAGCTACAACTAAATAATGATCCGTTTATATCAGTTGCCCCTCTATAAACATGTACATCCGGGAGCCTACCCATCAACCTTTATCCACCACTACATAATCTAACAAACTACTTTCATTACGTGCTACATCATACCTTGTTTTTTTATTTATCCTCTTTTTCATAAAATATGTATTACTTATTACCAAATCTCTTTCTACACATAGCTCAATTAAAGGCTCCCCATTTACATTTACCCCTGGCACCCCCAAATTTACCTACTACTCCTTCCATAACAATTTTACCCACTTTAGCATTGAAAAACCCCAACCACCATTTTCTCTCACACTTGATTCAAAACTCCCACGCATTCACTCAACATTTCCCCCAAAAACTTTTCTCTCTCCTCTACACCTTCTCTCTTCTCCAGGTGCATACCGCTTACTATAACCCACTTTTCACATCCAATCTTTATTTTACTCCACATAGTCCTTGAATTAATACATTTATAGTCCCTCTTTTCCTGCTATAGCTTATCCTTCAAAATTATTGCTACTCCTTCTTTAGCTCTAAAATCTATGTGAAACCCCTGACCTAATCCCATTTATTCCTCTCCATTGAAACTCTCCCACCCCCTTCAGCTTTGTTTCACTTAAAGCCAGGACATCCAGTTTCTTCTCATTCATAACATCCACAATCATCTCTTTCTTATCATTCGCACAACATCCACGAACATTCAGACTTCCCACTTTGACAATTTTCTTCTTCTTATTCTTTTTAGTAATCTTTACAGGAAAAGGGGTTACTAGCCCATTGTTCCCGGCATTTTAGTTGACTTTTACAACACGCATGACTTACGGAGGAAAGATTCTTATTCCACTTCCCCATGGATATAAAAGGAAAAGTAATAAGACCAAGAACTATTAAGATAAAATCAAAGAAAACTCAGATGAGTGTGTATAAATAAACGTGTACATGTATGTGTAGTGTGACCTAAGTGTAAGTAGAAGTAGCAAGACATCTTGCATATTTATGAGACAGACAAAAAACACCAGCAATCCTACCATCATGTAAAACAATTACAGGCTTTCGTTTTACACTCACTTGGCAGGACGGTAGTACCTCCCTGGGTGGTTGCTGTCTACCAACCTACTACCTATATATATATATATATATATAATATATATATATATATATATATATATATATATATATATATATATATATATATATATATATATATATATATATATATATATATATATATATATATATATATAAATGCAATAAGATCACAGTAAACAGGTGATTTCAGAATATGCAAAACAACCACTATGAAAGAATAGAGAAATTCCAAGCGCTTTCGTGACTACTCACATTATCAAGGAACTATGAAAGTAAAGCATCCAAGGAAGCTATATAAGGGGTCTGGCCAGCACCTCACTATCAGATTCCACAACGGTTAAAGACCTGACGCGCGCCGACCCAACTTGGATAGGTCCTTTGCACAACTCACCCACAAACTATTCTACCCAAGAAAATTTAAAAATTATTTGTCCAGTGTATTAGTAAATTCTTCCCAAATTCTATTAATTATAAATGAATATAATTTATATAAACCAAAGGAAATATTCATATTATTGTCAAAACTGCTTTTTATGAAACAAGATTCAATACTATTCCTGTCGACCATGGACTTGCTTGATACTACTTTCTCAACTTTTTGAAAATCAATTGGATGGTTAAAATCTCTTACATGAATAAATAGAGCATTGGAATCTTGTCCAGTTCTAATGCTATATTTATGTTGTTTTAATCTTAGTTCGAGATTTTTACCGGTTTGACCGTAATAAACTTTATCGCAAATTTTACCAGTTTGACCGTAATAAACTTTATCGCAAATTTTACAAGGAATCTTATAGACACATCCATCAGCATTTTGGGGGGAATTCTTTATCAAAAGTTTTTTTACTGTATCAAGATTTTTGAACACAACTTTAATATTAAAAGTCTTAAGAAGAGAAGGCATATCAACCAAGTTTTCATGGTAAGGGAGAACCAACATATTTTTAGTTGAATAAGGCTGGTTGTCCCTTTTGGATTGTAAAAAGTATTTCTAGCAACTTTAAAAGATTTATCAATTACATTTCTTGGGTATTTTAAATCATTACCTATTTCATAAATTTTGGATATTTCCTCATCTATGAACTCAGGACTATATATATATATATATATTATATATATATATATATATATATATATATATATATATATATATATATATATATATATATATATATATGTCGTGCCGAATATGTAAAACTGGTCAGTTAGCAAGAACTCATTTAAAATTAAGTCCTTTCTAAAATTATCTCTTATACGTTTAAAGATATATTTTTTTCATTAATGTTAATGTAAAAATTTATAATTTTGCATCAAAAGAATCTTAGAAAACTTACCTAACCTTATTATAAAAAGAACAATTTATTTTAGCCTAACCCAACTAAATATATTTTAGATTTGTTAACAATAATTTAATACTAAACAAACACAGTGAAATATATTTTTTTCGTTAGTTTCAGAATGATTTTGGCGAAATTACTGCATACACAAATTTTCGCTTGTCCTATATGGCAAGATGAGCGTTGCTATTTAAGCCAAGATCGCAAGTTCTGCCTATTCGGCACGACATATATATATATATATATATATATATATATATATATATATATATATATATATATATATATATATATTATATATATATATATATATATATATATATATATTTTTTTTTTTTTTTTTTTTTTTTAACAAGTCGGCCGTGAGAGTGAACAAAGGATTTTCACGGCACACATACGTACGATAAGGCGCCTAAACTACTGGGAACGGTTGAAGGTCCTTGATCTGTATTCCCTCGAACGCAGGTGAGAGAAATACATGATAATATACACTTGGAAGGTCCTGGAGGGATTGATACCAAACCTGCACACGAAAATCACTCCCTATGAAAGCAAAAGACTCGGCAGGAGATGCAACATTCCCCCGATGAAAAGCAGGGGTGCCACCGGTACACTGAGAGACAATACAATAAGTCTCCGGGGCCCAAGACTGTTCAACTGCCTCCCAGCATACATAAGGGGGATTACCAATAGACCCCTGACTGTCTTCAAGAAGGCGCAGGACAGGCACCTAAAGTCAGTACCTGACGAATCGGGCTGTGGTTCGTACGTCAGCTTGCGTGCCGCCACCAGTAACAGCCTGGTTGATCAGACTCTGATCCACCATGAGGCCTGGTCTCAGACCGGGCCAGGGGGGCGTTGACCCCCGAAACCCTCTCTAGGTAAACTCTAGGTGCCGAATAAGTAAAACTTACGATTTTGTCTTAAATAGCTACACTCTTCTTGCTGAATAAGGCAAGCAAAAATTTTTGTATGCAATAATTTCGCAAAAATCATCCTAAATGTAACGAAAAAAATATATTTCACTGCGCTTCTTTATTAAATTACTGTAAACTTATATAAAATATATTTAGTTGGATTAGGCTAAATTAAATTGCGCTTGTTATAATAAGGTTAGGTAAGTTTCCTAAGGTTCTTTTGGTACCAAATCATTAATTTTTATATTAACAAATGAAAAAATATATGACTTAATTTTAAATGAATTCTTGCTAATTGATCTGCTTTACCTATTCGACACGATATATATTTTATATATATATATATATATATATATATATATATATATATATATATATATATATATATATATATATATATATCTAGGTAGTAGGTTGGTAGACAGCAACCGCCCAGGGAGGTACTACCGTCCTGCCAAGTGAGTGTAAAACGAAAGCCTGTAATTGTTTTACACGATGGTAGGATTGCTGGTGTCCTTTTTTCTGTCTCATAAACATGCAAGATTTCAGGTACGTCTTGCTACTTCTACTTACACTTAGGTCACACTACACATACATGTACAAGCATATATATACACACACACACACCTCTGGGTTTTCTGCTATTTTCTTTCTAGTTCTTGTTCTTGCTTATTTCCTCTTACCTCCATGGGGAAGTGGAACAGAATTCTTCCTCCGTAAGCCATGCGTGTTGTACGAGGCGACTAAATGCCGGGAGCAAGGGGCTAGTAACCCCTTCTCCTGTATAAATTACTAAACTTAAAAAAGAGAAACTTTTGTTTTTCTTTTTGGGCCACCCTGCCTCGGTGGGATACGGCCGGTTTGTTGAAAGAAGAAAGAAGAATATATATATATATATATATATATATATATATATATATATATATATATATATATATATATATATATATATATATATATATATATATATATATATATACATACATGTATATATAAACATATCTCAAGAAAACAACTGTGTTGCAAGAGCCGAAAACTATTACACAAGTATGGTAAGCAAACGTAAATTATTTAATCGTAAAATGTAACGTTACTTTATTATATAAAGTTTGGCTTAAGGTTTTACATGTCTGAAGACTTTAACAATACAATATCAAGAGAGTTAGAGTAATTATTCAAAATTTTACAAAGAAAAGCATTCAGTGGATAATTGTTCCTAATTGAACTCTCTTCCATTTCTGAATTAGAAGAACTTGTGAGCACACAGGTGTCTCCTCTGGAAGACATCTTCCTTTTATTAATCTTTCTTATTCGGTAATTAGAGAACATTCGATGCACAACAAGCACATATTAAATTCTTGTAATTATAAAATTTGTAAAATATCGTTCATGGTGCTCCCAGCTCTCCAACAAGTTTAATTTCAGATCTAATTTATTTTTTATTTGGACACGACGCCGTCCTGGTGGTTAAGACCTATATGTTAGTAATGGTACGTAAGTGAAACAAAGCAGTATCAATAAAATGTGTAAAATAAAACCAAACTGAAACTGGTTTTCAGTAGCTTGGTAATTGTTTTAAACAATGTTGTGAAAATTAAAAATCTGTTTTAACTCTAAATAATAACTGTAATGTACTGATCTGTAGTAAATTAACTGGCAAGCTGGAACAGTAAGTAAGTAGCCAGAGACGAGATTCCTGGGTAGCAACAACACTGACAATCTCATATACACTAATTCATACAGGATAAAATATGTATTGTCATCAAACGCTCAGTGTATATTGACCATGGACAACCCTGCGACACACCGGGAGGATTAGTTTTTTTTTTTTTTTTTTTTTTTTTTTTTTTTTTTTTTTTTTTTTTACACAGGGTTTGACAAGGTTAAGGATCCCTAGCTTTATTGACAAGCTATTTACAGGTTAAGGATTCCTAACTTTATTGGCAAGCTAAGAGCTGTTACCTACATCAGCTCATTTGAAAGCATTTTTATTGTTATGAGACATACAAGTAGGGAACAGGATGAAGTTGGAGGCATCTGTGGGCCAGCATTTTCATTTGATCAACTGACTTTATCTCGTTGACATCATTATGCTGTACGAATGTGTTCCATACTCGAGTCATCCTGGGTATATACTTTACACTCTCCACTCTACACCATTTGCACCGTAGATTTTATTATTATTTATTTCACACAAAACCTCACATGAGTAAACAACGCCACAATTTATATAATGCTAGATGCATAGTTATATTAGAGTTAATATATCGTAAAGATAAGAGTAACTTTATCAAGACTAATTGAAAGAGGAAGCAAACATTAGCACTATTTTCACCCACTCAGTGCCTACACGTTCTTTAGTAGCATTGTGTTAACCAATAACAAAGGCATGTGCAAGTTATATGCAGATAGATGGAAACTACTGTGTACATCACAGTGCCCTAGCTAGTTGTATGGTGAGTATGACCACCAACTTTCCTTCCACCATACAAGATCTGCTTTAGTAACAAGGCTACCCCTTGGATGCCAACGTAAGCGTCTCCGTCGTCCTATGTAGTGGCTGCCTTAAAATGTACTTAGGAGAGATAAAAAGTCAGGAATAGCGCCTCAGATAACTTAAGTACGCATGTAACCGTGACGACACGAACGATACATGCATAGTTCACTGTACCTGGCATGGTTATCTGATGAAGTGGGTAGAAGCCAGGATCATAATCAAGGAGCCCCTTCTGTAGATGAAGTGGTGTCATGTCGGGGGTTAATGGAACGTAAAGGATAATTGGGGAATAACGGAGTAAGGGGAGTAAGCCCAGAGAGTCTGAGTCGAGTGATTAGCGGCTAGCGGTAGGTAATGTAAGGTCACTGGTGACTACACCATCACCTCTCATTACTCTACCACCACACTACTCACCCTCTCACTACTCACCACACTACTCACCCTCTCACTGCTTGAAATAAAATAATGAATAAAAGAGCAAATAACGGGGACAGTGAATATTACTATTCTACTCAAACACAGTTTATTATTAAGTCCTTGTACCATAATATATTTGGGAACAGGAGAACATTATTGTGTTTAGATAAATGGGATGGTACATATAAGCAGTGAGACAGGGAACACTATCAACTTGACGAAAATGAATATAACTTACAATATAGTTCGGAGGACAGTACACCACAGGAACTAAGCCACAGGTCCCAAGACCTACACAGCACGAGTACTGCTCCAAGCCAGTACTCTGCCCAATGTCTCCAACAGTCTCCTCCAGAGACTTCAGCAGCCTTCTCCCGAGCCCTGCACCCCAGCAGCAGCTCCTCTCGAATCTCCTGCTCAGAGCTTTGCACACAGCAGCAGCTCTGCTCGAAGTCCCCCGATCATGCTGTTCCTTGGGCTTATATGGTGGTCCATGCACCCTGTAGAATGGGGTGTGCACCACGTGTTACTACCTGACGCCGAGATCTGACGCCAGTGAAGAACAAAGGAGCTGAGACTTAAGCCGAAAAGGATTGGCTAATAGCCATTTGCCAAGGTAAGGTGTGACCATATAATTAGGTCTCCCTAGAGACCTCACAAGCCCAGCTGAGCTACATCACAGTGGGAAGCCAGGATGGTAAGCAGGAAGGCTCTTCTACAGATGAAGTGGGAAGCCAGGATCGTAAGCAGGAAGGCTTTACTACAGATGAAGTGGGAAGCCAGAATCGTAAGCAGGAAGGCTCTTCTACAGATGAAGTGGGAAGCCAGGATCGTAAGCAGGAAGGCTCTTCTACAGATGAAGTGGGAAGCCAGAATCGTAAGCAGGAAGGCTCTTCTACAGATGAAGTGGGAAGCCAGAATCGTAAGCAGGAAGGCTCTTCTACAGATGAAGTGGGAAGCCAGGATCGTAAGCAGGAAGGCTCTACTACAGATGAAGTGGGAAGCCAGAATCGTAAGCAGGAAGGCTCTTCTACAGATGAAGTGGGAAGCCAGGATCGTAAGCAGGAAGGCTCTACTACAGATGAAGTGGGAAGCCAGGATCGTAAGCAGGAAGGCTCTTCTACAGATGAAGTGGGAAGCCAGGATCGTAAGCAGGAAGGCTCTTCTACAGATGAAGTGGGAAGCCAGGATCGTAAGCAGGAAGGCTCTTCTACAGATGCAGTGAGAAGCCAGGATCGTAAGCAGGAAGGCTCTTCTACAGATGAAGTGGGAAGCCAGGATCGTAAGCAGGAAGGCTCTTCTACAGATGAAGTGAGAAGCCAGGATCGTAAGCAGGAAGGCTCTTCTACAGATGAACTGGGAAGCCAGGATCGTAAGCAGGAAGGCTCTTCTACAGATGAAGTGAGAAGCCAGGATCGTAAGCAGGAAGGCTCTTCTACAGATGAAGTGAGAAGCCAGGATCGTAAGCAGGAAGGCTCTTCTACAGATGAAGTGGGAAGCCAGGATCGTAAGCAGGAAGGCTCTTCTACAGATGAAGTGGGAAGCCAGGATCGTAAGCAGGAAGGCTCTTCTACAGATGCAGTGAGAAGCCAGGATCGTAAGCAGGAAGGCTCTTCTACAGATGCAGTGAGAAGCCAGGATCGTAAGCAGGAAGGCTCTTCTACAGATGCAGTGAGAAGCCAGGATCGTAAGCAGGAAGGCTCTTCTACAGATGAAGTGGGAAGCCAGGATCGTAAGCAGGAAGGCTCTTCTACAGATGCAGTGAGAAGCCAGGATCGTAAGCAGGAAGGCTCTTCTACAGATGCAGTGAGAAGCCAGGATCGTAAGCAGGAAGGCTCTTCTACAGATGCAGTGAGAAGCCAGGATCGTAAGCAGGAAGGCTCTTCTACAGATGCAGTGAGAAGCCAGGATCGTAAGCAGGAAGGCTCTTCTACAGATGCAGTGAGAAGCCAGGATCGTAAGCAGGAAGGCTCTACTACAGATGCAGTGAGAAGCCAGGATCGTAAGCAGGAAGGCTCTACTACAGATGCAGTGAGAAGCCAGGATCGTAAGCAGGAAGGCTCTACTACAGATGCAGTGAGAAGCCAGGATCGTAAGCAGGAAGGCTCTACTACAGATGCAGTGAGAAGCCAGGATCGTAAGCAGGAAGGCTCTACTACAGATGCAGTGAGAAGCCAGGATCGTAAGCAGGAAGGCTCTACTACAGATGCAGTGAGAAGCCAGGATCGTAAGCAGGAAGGCTCTACTACAGATGCAGTGAGAAGCCAGGATCGTAAGCAGGAAGGCTCTACTACAGATGCAGTGAGAAGCCAGGATCGTAAGCAGGAAGGCTCTTCTACAGATGCAGTGAGAAGCCAGGGTCGTAAGCAGGAAGGCTCTTCTACAGATGCAGTGAGAAGCCAGGATCGTAAGCAGGAAGGCTCTTCTACAGATGCAGTGAGAAGCCAGGATCGTAGCAGGAAGGCTCTACTACAGATGCAGTGAGAAGCCAGGATCGTAAGCAGGAAGGCTCTACTACAGATGCAGTGAGAAGCCAGGATCGTAAGCAGGAAGGCTCTACTACAGATGCAGTGAGAAGCCAGGATCGTAAGCAGGAAGGCTCTACTACAGATGCAGTGAGAAGCCAGGATCGTAAGCAGGAAGGCTCTACTACAGATGCAGTGAGAAGCCAGGATCGTAAGCAGGAAGGCTCTACTACAGATGCAGTGAGAAGCCAGGATCGTAAGCAGGAAGGCTCTACTACAGATGCAGTGAGAAGCCAGGATCGTAAGCAGGAAGGCTCTTCTACAGACAAAGGCTTTGCTTCGAGGCTGCAGTAACATTCGCATCTAACACTGTAGTTCAAAAATCCGATAGTTTCAGGATTTCCAGCGTTAGTCAAGCTGGTGCTACCATGGCGACGCCGCCCACACATTGTTGACCTCACGTTTCCCACAACAACCAGCCGCCCACTCATTGTTGACCTGACGTTTCCCACAACAACCAGCCGCCCACACATTGTTGACCTGACGTCTCCCACAACACCCCGCCGCCCACACATTGTTGACCTGACGTCTCCCACAACACCCCGCCGCCCACACATTATTGGCCTGACTTCTCCCACAACACCCCGCCGCCCACACATTATTGACCTGACGTCTCCCACAACACCCCGCCGCCCCCCACATTATTGACCTGACTTCTCTCACAACACCCCGCCGCCCACACATTATTGACCTGACTTCTCCCACAACGCCCCGCCGCCCACACATAATTGACCTGACTTCTCTCACAACACCCCGCCGCCCACACATCATTGACCTGACTTCTCTCACAACCCCCCGCCGCCCACATATCATTGACCTGACTTCTCTCACAAACACCCCGCCGCCCACACATTATTGACCTGACTTCTCTCACAACACCCCGCCGCCCACATATCATGACCTGACTTCTCTCACAACGCCCCGCCGCCCACACATCATTGACCTGACTTCTCTCACAACACCCCGCCGCCCACACATAATTGACCTGACTTCTCTCACAAACGCCCCGCCGCCCACACATCATTGACCTGACTTCTCTCACACACCCCGCCGCCCACACATCTTGACCTGACTTCTCTCACAACATCCCGCCGCCCACACATTATTGACCTGACTTCTCTCACAAACGCCCCGCGCCCACACATCATTGACCTGACTTCTCTCACAAAAACCCCGCCGCCCACACATCATTGACCTGACTTCTCACAACGCCCCGCCGCCCACACATCATTGACCTGACTTCTCCCCACAAGACCCCGCCGCCCACACATTCATTGACCTGACTTCTCTCACAAGACCCCGCAGCCCACACATCATTGACCTGACTTCTCCCACAACGCCCGCCGCCCACACATTATTGACCTGACTTCTCTCACAACACGCCGCCGCCCACACATCATTGACCTGACTTCTCTCACAACACCCCGCCGCCCACACATCATTGACCTGACTTCTCTCACAACACCCCGCCCGCCCACACATTATTGACCTGACTTCTCTCACAACACCCCGCCGCCCACATTCATTGACCTGACTTCTCTCACAACGAGCCCCGCCGCCCACATATCATTGACCTGACTTCTCTCACAACACCCCGCCGCCCACACATAATTGACCTGACTTCTCTCACAACGCCCCGCCGCCCACACATCATTGACCTGACTTCTCTCACAAACACCCCGCCGCCACACATCATTGACCTGACTTCTCTCACAACACCCCGCCGCCCACACATTATTGACCTGACTTCTCTCACAACGCCCCGCCGCCCACACATCATTGACCTGACTTCTCTCACAGCACCCCGCCGCCACACATCATTGACTTGACTTCTCTCACAAGCCCGCCGCCCACAACTCATTGACCTGACTTCTCTCACAACACCCTGCCGCCCAACACATCATTGACCTGACTTCTCTCACAACACCCTACCGCCCACACATTATTGACCTGACTTCTCTCACACATACCCGCCGCCCACACATCATTGACCTGACTTCTCTCACAATGCCCCACCGCCCACACATCATTGACCTGACTTTCTCACAACACCTCGCCGCCCACACATTATTGACCTGACTTCTCTCACAACACCCCGCCGCCCAACATCATTGGACCTGACTTCTCTCACAAACACCCGCCGCCCACACATCATTGACCTGACTTATCTCACAACACCCCGCCGCCCACACATCATTGACCTGACTTCTCTCACAACACCCCGCCGCCCACACATATTGACCTGACTTCTCTCCACACCCCGCCGCCCACACATCATTGACCTGACTTCTCTCACAACACCCCGCCGCCCACACATCATTGACCTGACTTCTCTCACAACACCCCGCCGCCCACACATCATTGACCTGACGTCTCCCACAACACCCCGCCGCCCACACATCATTGACCTGACTTCTCTCACAACACCCCGCCGCCCACACATCATTGACCTGACTTCTCTCACAACACCCCGCCGCCCACACATCATTGACCTGACGTTCTCCACAACACCCCGCCGCCCACACATCATTGACCTGACTTCTCTCACAACACCCCGCCGCCCACACATCATTGACTGACTCTCCCACAACACCCCGCCGCCCACACATCATTGACCTGACTTCTCCCACAACACCCGCCGCCCACACATCATTGACCTGACTTCTCTCACAACACCCCGCCGCCCACACATCATTGACCTGACTTCTCTCACAACCCCCGCCGCCCACACATCATTGACCTGACTTCTCTCACAACCCCCCCGCCGCCCACACATCATTGACCTGACTTCTCTAAACAAAGACCCCGCCGCCAAAACATCATTGACCT
>NW_026471840.1:0-10705 GCF_026875155.1 Cherax quadricarinatus | reverse complement strand
GATTTTCCCAAGTTGAGGACTGTTTTACCCCCTTCTCCTCCTGTTCTTCAAACCCTTTGTTGGGGCGTGAACCACTGTGTCGAAACGTTTCCTCAAAAAAAAACCCAAGATTGCCAGTGTTAATTTATAAAGAAAAGAGATTTAAGCCAATATGACCCTTTTTAAATATTATTTTCAGGGGGGAATACTGCGCCATTAACATAAAATCAAGCGGGGGAAATTTGGGGCAGATAAGAATGTACAAGAACCTTTACTCCCCGTATAAGTTCCTCAAACACCTTAATACGGGGAGCGCTGGAAGCACTTGACTTGTTACTCACTGGAGCGCGGGCGAGAGAGAATATCATAACACACCGGGAAAAAATCCAGTGGGACTGGTCCTAATCTGCCACAAAGCAACCCAAATCCCTACGAAACAAAAACTTCGGGCATCAAAACCCCCCATGAAAAGTAGGGCCCCCATGTACACTAAAGAAAAACCATAATTCCCGGGACAAAAGACTTTAAAAACCCCCTCCCACCACCAAAAAGGGGAATTACCATAACCCGGTTTGTTTAAAGGGGACGGGACAAAACCTAAGCAGTACCGGGATAAAACCCGAACTGTGGTTCGTTCTTTGGAAAAAGTGCGGCCCGCATAACACCCTGGAAAACATAAACCATATCATTTTAAAATGTGATCCTTTATTGACAATTTTTCCCCCAACAGTGGGTTTTTCAAGTCATACACAGACTACCGGGGGTGGAATACGCGGGTTTTTAAAAGTCAGAAATGTTGAGGTCATGAAAAATGGCATCTGATATCCCCGGGGGGGGTTTGATCTTGCGAAATTTTGAGGGGTATTGAAAAGTTGTAGTAACCTTCTCAGTTTCTAGTTCTTTTTTGGGGGATAGCGATGAAAAGTTCGGTAAGTGGTTCGCTATTTAAGAACCATTGTTCGGGTTTGAAATTGTTGGGTTATGAGAAAAAGGAGACCCAGGATTTTCTATTGGTGTTGTCTTCTTGGCGAAAGTCTTGATTTCTGTATTAATTAAAGGTTAATTGCGATGTTGTACCCCCGCATTCTTGACGTCACCTGCTTGCGTATTTCAACCCAAACCCGCTTTGTTAAAAGACACCGGGGTCGAAACCCCTTTAAAGAACCCGGGGGGTTTTGAAGACACCCGGGGGTTTGAAGACAGCCACCTTGAAGACCCGTGGGTTGAAGACAGCCGGGGTCTTGAAGCAGCCAGGCGTCTTGAAGACAGCCATGGGTTTTGGAAAAACACCGGGGGTCTTGAAACACCAGGCTCTTAAAAGAACCGGGGGGTGTTAAAGACAGCCATGGGTCTTGAAGACAGCCATGGGTTTAAGACACCAGGGGTTTTGAAACAGCCAGGCTTGAAGACCCCTGGCCTTGAAACCCCGGGGTCTTGAAGACAGCCAGGGGTTTAAAGACCCCAGGGGTTAAAGACAGCCGGGGTGTTGAAGACAAGGGCTTGAAGAAGAAAGGTGTTTTGAAGAAGCCAGGGTGTTAAAGACTGCCAGGGTCTTGAAGACAGCCATGGGTCTTGAAGCACCCGGTGTTTTGAAGACAGCCATGGGCCTTAAGACACCCGGGCGTCTTGAAGACGCCAGGGTCTTGAAGACCCCGGGGGTTTTGAAGACCCAGGGGGGGGGTTTGAAGACAGCCTGGGTCTTTAAACACCAGGGGTTTTAAACAGCCGGGGTCTTGAAAAGCCATGGTCCTTAAAAGACTGCCGGGCCTTGAAGACAGCAGGGTCTTGAAACACCTGGGTTTTTTGAAGACAGCCGGGGGTTTTAAAGACAGCCAGGGTCTTGAAGAACCCGGGGGGTTTTAAACAACCATGTCTTAAGACACCATTTAAGACCCGGGGTCTTAAAACAGCCAGGCGTTTTGAAGACAGAGGGGTTTTGAAACAGCCATGGGTCGAAACAGCCACGTCTGAGACAGCCGGTTCGAAGACACCGGGGGTCTTAAGGACAGCCAGGGTGTTAAACGCCATGGGTCTTGAATACCCAGGCGCTTGAAAAAAGCAGGGGTGTTGAAGACAGCCAGGGGTCTTGAAAAACCCCGGGGGTGTTGAAGACAGCCGGGGTCTGAAACCCAGGGTTTTGAAAGACACCATTTTTTGAAGACCCCGGGGGTGTTGAAGACAGCCGGGGTTTTGAAGACAGCCATGGTTCTTGAAGACACCGGGGTTTTGAAGACACCCTGGGCTTGAAGACACCAGGGGTGTTGAAGACACCAGGATGTTGAGACACCCCATGGGTCTTAAAGACGCCGGGGGGTTTTGAAGAAAAAACCAGGGGTGTTGAAGACCCGGGGGGTGTTGAAGACATCCAGGGGCTTGAAAAAACCGGGGTTTTTGAGACCCCGGGGGTGTTGAAGACAGCCATTGGGTCTGAAGACACCAGGGTGGTGAAGACCCGGGGGTGTTGAAACACCCATGGGTCTTGAAGACGCCAGGGGTTTTTAAGACAGCCAGGGGTGTTGAAGACGGCCGGGGGCTTGAAGCGCCGGGGGGTTTTAAATACAGCCAGGGTTTAAAGACACCAGGGGTTTGAAACAGCCGGGTTTTAAGACACCCAGGGGTCTTGAAACAGCCGGGGTGTTGAAACGCCAGGGGGTTGAAGCGCCAGGGGTGTTGAAACACCGGGGGTTAAAGGACAGCCATGGGTCTTAAAAGACAGCCGGGGCTTGAAGACAGCCAGGGTTTTAAAGACACCCGGGGGGTTTGAAGCAGGGGGGGTTTTGAAGACACCGGGGGTGAGAAACACCATGGGTCTTGAAACTCGGGGGTCTTAAAAGACAGCCAGGGTTTTAAAGACAGTCAGGGGTCTTGAAGACCCCAGGGGTCTTGAGACACGGGGGGGTTTTGAAACAGCCGGGGGTGTTGAAGACAGCCGGGGGTGTTGAAGCAGCCAGGGGTTTTGAAACACCCAGGGGTGTTGAAGACCCGGGGGGTTTTAAAGACAGCCCGGGGTTTTGAAACACCGGGGTTTAAGACAGCCAGGGGATGAAAAAAGCCAGGGGTCTTGAGACATCGGGGGTCTTGAAGACCCAGGGCTTGAAGACATCGGGGGTTTGAAGACACCCAGGGTCTTAAAGACAGCGGGGGTTCTTGAAGACATCAGGGTTTTGAAGACATCGGGGGTCTTGAAGACGCGGGGGTCTTGAAGACACAGGGGTCTTGAAACGTCAGGGGCTTAAAGCATCGGGGTTTTGAAGACAGTCGGGGGGCTTGAAGACACCCCGGGTTTTGAAGACAGGGGGGTCTTGAAACATGAGGGTCTTGAAGACACCCGGGGTCTTGAAACAGTCAGGGGTTTTGAAGAAGTCAGGGGTCTTGAAGACAGCCGGGGTTTGAAGACAGCCAGGGGCCCTTAAAAAAGGTCTTGAAGACAGTCAGGGTCTTAAAACTCGGGGGTCTTGAAAAAGTCAGGGTCTTGAAGACACCCGGGGTTTGAAGACATGGGGGTCTTGAACAGTCAGGGGTCTTAAAGACGCCAGGGTCTTAAAGACACCAGGGGTCTTGAAGACATCGGGGGTTTTAAAGACGTAGGGGTCTGAAGCACCGGGGGTCTTAAGACCAGGGTCTTAAAGACAGTCGGGGGTTTTTGAAGCAGCCGGGGGCTTAAGACATCGGGGGTCTTGAAGAAGCCAGGGGTCTTGAAGACACCCCCGGGGGTCTTGAAAAACAGTCGGGGGTCTTGAAACAGCCGGGGGTTTTAAAGACATCAGGGGTCTTGAAGACAGTCAGGGGTCTTGAAGACAGTGGGGGGTTTGAAGACATCAGGGCTTGAAGACAGTCGGGGGTCTTAAAAGACGCCAGGGGTCTGAAACAGTCAGGGGTCTTAAGACCCAGGGGCTTGAAGACATGGGGGTCTGAAAAACAGCCGGGGTCTTGAAGAACCGGGGGTTTTTGAAAACAGTCAGGGGTCTTGAAGACATCGGGGTCTTGAAGCAGTGGGGGTCTAAAGACAGCCAGGGCTTAAGACTCAGGGGTCTTAAAAGACATCAGGGGTCTTGAAGACAGTGGGGGGTCTTGAAGCACCCGGGGGGTCTTGAAGCAGTGGGGGCTTGGACATGGGGGGGTTTGAAACAGTCAGGGCTTGAAGACAGTCGGGGGTCTTGAAGCACCCAGGGGCTTGAAGACAGCGGGGGTCTTGAAACCCCGGGGGTCTTGAAACATCAGGGGTCTTAAACGTCAGGGGTCTTGAAGACACAGGGCTTGAAGACACCCAGGGGTCTTGAAGACAGTCGGGGGTCTTAAGACGTAGGGGTTTTGAAGACAGTCAGGGGTCTTAAGACATCGGGGTTTTAAAAAGACATCAGGGGTCTTGAAAACACCAGGTCTTGAAGACATCAGGGGTCTTAGACAGCCGGGGGTCTTGAAACATCAGGGGTCTGAAGACACGGGGGGCTTGAGACAGTCAGGGGTCTTGAAGACAGCCAGGGGCTTGAAGACGTCAGGGGTCTTAAAAGACAGCCGGGGGTCTTAAGACACCGGGGGTTTGAAGCAGCCAGGGGTTTTGAAACTCAGGGGTTTTTGAAACACCGGGGGGTTTTTGAAGACTCGGGGTCTGAAGACAGCGGGCTTGAAGGACACCGGGGGTTTGAAGACACCAGGGGTCTTAAAGACAGTCAGGGGTTTTGAAGACACCGGGCTAAAGACACAGGGGTCTGAAACATCGGGGGTTTTGAAGACGCCGGGGGTCTTAAAGACAGCCGGGGGTCTAACGGGGGATAATATGCGTCTTGTCTAAAAAAAAAACACATTCAACACTTGAGTGTCTTTTTTAAAGAAAGTTTGGCAGACGTGGCTCATCACCAGTACTGTCAACTAGAACACGGGGGGCTAGAAAGGGGGAATCTTCACCTGCCAAAACCTAAACAATCACCATTCGCACCTTAATATTCTTTTCGGATTGATGGATGATTGCATCGACTCCGGTCGGGGAACTGTTACCTCAAACCCCTTCGGTCCCAACCCTTTCTTCTTTTAATTTGAACACCCCACACCCCACACACACAAAAACACAAAAACCACACACACAACACACACCAAAACACACACACCAAAACAACACACCACACACACACAACACACACACACCACACACACACACACACATACACAACATATACAAATACACACACCACACACAACACACACACACCACACACACACACACACACACACACACACACACACACACACACACACACACACACACACACACACACACACACACACACACACACACACACACACACACACACACACACACAACACACGACACACACACACACACACACACACACACACACACACACACACACACACACACACACACACACACACACACACACACACACACACATTCCCTCACAGACTGACTCATTCACTCACTAAAGTTTTCTTTATTTTCTCTGCAGCAAAGAATATCCTTCTGGTTTGCCACGGGAGGCGCCGGATTCTGCATCTCCCGCTCTCTGGCCTTCAAGATGATGCCCATAGCAGGGTAAGTCATTCTCTTGTCACCGAGTAATTCCCCCATGAATCTTGTCACCCAGTCATTCCCCGATCTCCACCACTTAGACTGTGCAACAGGAATAACAGGGTGAGGTAGGTGGGTAGATAGATATTTAACCTCAAAGCAAATAGAATTCAGAGTGCAATAGTTAACAGAGTGAAATCTTGAGCTTCCACAGTGAAAACCTGTGTTCCTCAAGGTTGAGTACTCGCCCCACCAGTCTTTCTCATTTTTATATGTCACATAGACATGGACAAGAATCGTAGTAATGCGTCGTTGTTTGAACAGCATGTGTGTGAGGGTGGCGTTCATGGCACCACCCACAATGAATCTTCAAGTTAATATAAAGCAAGTCTTGCAGTGGACCACTGACAACGATATAAAGCAAGTCTTCCAATGGACCACTGACAGCAATATAAAGCAAGTCTTGCAGTGGACCACTGACAACGATATAAAGCAAGTCTTCCAATGGACCACTGACAGCAATATAAAGCAAGTCTTGCAGTGGACCACTGACAACGATATAAAGCAAGTCTTCCAATGGACCACTGACAGCAATATAAAGCAAGTCTTGCAGTGGACCACTGACAGCAATATAAAGCAAGTCTTGCAGTGGACCACTGACAGCAATATAAAGCAAGTCTTGCAGTGGACCACTGACAGCAATATAAAGCAAGTCTTTCAGTGGACCACTGACAACAATATAAAGCAAGTCTTGCAGTGGACCACTGACAGCAATATAAAGCAAGTCTTTCAGTGGACCACTGACAACAATATAAAGCAAGTCTTGCAGTGGACCACTGACAGCAATATAAAGCAAGTCTTCCAATGGACCACTGACAGCAATATAAAGCAAGTCTTCCAATGGACCACTGACAGCAATATAAAGCAAGTCTTGCAGTGGACCACTGACAGCAATATAAAGCAAGTCTTCCAATGGACCACTGACAGCAATATAAAGCAAGTCTTCCAATGGACCACTGACAGCAATATAAAGCAAGTCTTGCAGTGGACCACTGACAGCAATATAAAGCAAGTCTTGCAGTGGACCACTGACAGCAATATAAAGCAAGTCTTCCAATGGACCACTGACAGCAATATAAAGCAAGTCTTGCAATGGACCACTGACAGCAATATAAAGCAAGTCTTGCAGTGGACCACTGACAGCAATATAAAGCAAGTCTTGCAGTGGACCACTGACAGCAATATAAAGCAAGTCTTCCAATGGACCACTGACAGCAATATAAAGCAAGTCTTCCAATGGACCACTGACAGCAATATAAAGCAAGTCTTGCAGTGGACCACTGACAGCAATATAAAGCAAGTCTTGCAGTGGACCACTGACAGCAATATAAAGCAAGTCTTCCAATGGACCACTGACAGCAATATGAAGCAAGTCTTCCAATGGACCACTGACAGCAATATAAAGCAAGTCTTCCAATGGACCACTGACAGCAATATGAAGCAAGTCTTGCAGTGGACCACTGACAGCAATATGAAGCAAGTCTTGCAGTGGACCACTGACAGCAATATAAAGCAAGTCTTCCAATGGACCACTGACAGCAATATAAAGCAAGTCTTCCAATGGACCACTGACAGCAATATAAAGCAAGTCTTGCAGTGGACCACTGACAGCAATATAAAGCAAGTCTTGCAGTGGACCACTGACAGCAATATAATGCAAGTCTTGCAGTGGACCACTGACAGCAATATAAAGCAAGTCTTGCAGTGGACCACTGACAGCAATATAAAGCAAGTCTTGCAGTGGACCACTGACAGCAATATAAAGCAAGTCTTGCGGTGGACCACTGACAGCAATATAAAGCAAGTCTTGCAGTGGACCACTGACAGCAATATAAAGCAAGTCTTCCAATGGACCACTGACAGCAATATAAAGCAAGTCTTGCAGTGGACCACTGACAGCAATATAAAGCAAGTCTTGCAGTGGACCACTGACAGCAATATAAAGCAAGTCTTGCAGTGGACCACTGACAGCAATATAAAGCAAGTCTTCCAATGGACCACTGACAGCAATATAAAGCAAGTCTTCCAATGGACCATGACAGCAATATAAAGCAAGTCTTGCAGTGGACCACTGACAGCAATATAAAGCAAGTCTTCCAATGGACCACTGACAGCAATATAAAGCAAGTCTTCCAATGGACCACTGACAGCAATATAAAGCAAGTCTTGCAATGGACCACTGACAGCAATATAAAGCAAGTCTTGCAATGGACCACTGACAGCAATATAAAGCAAGTCTTGCAGTGGACCACTGACAGCAATATAAAGCAAAGTCTTCCAATGGACCACTGACAGCAATATAAAGCAAGTCTTCCAATGGACCACTGACAGCAATATAAAGCAAGTCTTCCAATGGACCACTGACAGCAATATAAAGCAAGTCTTGCAATGGAAACCACTGACAGCAATATAAAGCAAGTCTTGCAGTGGACCACTGACAGCAATATAAAGCAAGTCTTGCAGTGGACCACTGACAGCAATATAAAGCAAGTCTTCCAATGGACCACTGACAGCAATATAAAGCAAGTCTTCCAATGGACCACTGACAGCATTATAAAGCAAGTCTTGCAATGGACCACTGACAGCAATATAAAGCAAGTCTTGCAATGGACCACTGACAGCAATATAAAGCAAGTCTTGCAGTGGACCACTGACAGCAATATAAAGCAAGTCTTCCAATGGACCACTGACAGCAATATAAAGCAAGTCTTCCAATGGACCACTGACAGCAATATAAAGCAAGTCTTCCAATGGACCACTGACAGCAATATAAAGCAAGTCTTTCACTGGACCACTGACAATATAAAGCTTAACCAGGACATGTTTCACA
The DNA here is from genome assembly GCF_026875155.1 of Cherax quadricarinatus. Classification (NCBI taxonomy): domain Eukaryota; kingdom Metazoa; phylum Arthropoda; class Malacostraca; order Decapoda; family Parastacidae; genus Cherax; species Cherax quadricarinatus. The sequence goes on along the minus strand of NW_026471840.1, from coordinate 2,309 downwards.
GTACCAACAAACCCAAAACATTGCATAAAGGAGAAGCTGAACGAGAGAGATTTGTGTTTACCTGGGGTTTACCTGGAGATTACCTGGGGTTTACCTGGAGATTACCTGGGGTTTACCTGAAGATAACCTAGGGTTTACCTGGAGGCACTTGTCACTTGAGAGTGATAAGTGTTAGATCTCACATTCAAGGCTGACAACAATGTTATTATCGTAACTGCAAGATAAATAATTGGCTGGATAACTAGAACCTTCAGAACACGAGATGCTGAAACACGGATGACACTCTTTAAGTCTGTTGTTCTCTCTCTGTTATGGAACATTGTTGTTCACTCACAGTCTTCTGCAAGGCAGGAAAAATTGCCAAACTGGAAAACATACAGAGAATCTTCACTGTTCATATGAATTCAGTCGGGCATCTAAGCTACTGGGAAAGCATAAAGTCCCTTGGCCTGTACTCCTTGGAAAGTAGGCGAGAAAGGTACGTCATAATCTACAGCTGAAAAAAAATCTAGAGATTGGTATCAAACGTGCACACTGTAATCACTCTGTATGAACGACCGTGCAAAATACCTCCAATAATCTGGGGAGTGATGAGTGCCGTAAGAGAACTCAGTAAGTGTAAAAGAACCAAGACTCTTCAGCACTCTCCTTCTAAGTTTGCCCGAAATGCCTAGCCATGCTAGGTGTTCTAGTGGCCCCCTCTGTAATTATTATTTTACTATATGTATACCACACAATAACCAAAATCTGTAAACCCCGCATTGTAATCCTTATAGAGAATAAACTTTGATTTGATTTGATACATAATGGGAAGTACTAACAGACCCCTCGTTGGAACGCAGGAGGGAGAGATATATCATAATCTACACTTGGAAAATCTTGGAATGAATGGTCCCAAATCTGCACACAGAAATCACTCCCTACGAAAGTAAAAGACTGGGCAGGCGATGCAAAATGCCCCCAATAAAAAGTAGGGGCGCCATTGGTACACTAAGAGAAAACACCATAAGTGCCCGGGGCCCAAAACTGTTCAACAGCCTCCCATCAAGCATTAGGGGAATTGCCAATAAACCCCTGGCTGCCTTCAAGAGAGAGCTGGACAGATACCTAAAGTCAGTGCCGGATCAGTCGGGCTGTGGCTCGTACGTTGGACTGCGTGCGGCCAGCAGTAACAGCCTAGTTGATCAGGCCCTGATCCATCGGGAGGCCTGGTCATGGACCGGGCCGCGGGGGCGTTGATCCCCGGAATAACCTCCAGGTAACCTCCTCCAGGTAACCTCCAGGTAACCTCCTCCAGGTAACCTCCTCCAGGTAACCTCCTCCAGGTAACCTCCGCCAGGTAACCTCCTCCAGGTAACCTCCGCCAGGTAACCTCCTCCAGGTAACCTCCAGGTAACCTCCTCCAGGTAACCTCCGCCAGGTAACCTCCTCCAGGTAACCTCCTCCAGGTAACCTCCTCCAGGTAACCTCGTCCAGGTAACCTCGTCCAGGTAACCTCGTCCAGGTAACCTCCTCCAGTTAACCTCCTCCAGGTAACCTCCAGGTAACCACTGTCTTCAAGAGGGAGCCTCTTTGCTCAATTCAGTTCTTGATCAATTTAGCTGTGTTACTTAAGTTGAACTGCATGCAGCTAGCACTGATAACCTGCTCGATCAGTGTATCGTCGATCCACTGTCTCTACACTGTTCCCCTTCCCCCCTTCCGTTCCCCCCTCCCCTCCCCTCATAGTCAAGGTTGAGGGGAGGTGTGTGTGGGTGGTGTCAGACGAGAGTGACTCGTGTGCACGGTGTTGACAACGTTGGTTTTCCCGTATCACGTCACTGGCAGGTGTTACCCACTGACTGCTGAAGCCTCTTAACAACCCCTCCTCCCTCACCCCTCCCCTCTCACCCCTCCCCTCTCTCCCCTCCCTTCCTCTTCCCTCTCCTCCCTCTTTCCTATCTCCCACCTTCACACCTCTTCCTCCCACCGGTTTCTCTCTCTCTCTCTCTCTCTCTCTCTCTCTCTCTCTCTCTCTCTCTCTCTCTCTCTCTCTCTCTCTCTCTCTCTCTCTCTCTCTCTCTCTCTCTCTCTCTCTCTCTCTCTCTCTCTCTCTCTCACTCTCTCTTCTCTCTCTCTCTCTCCTCTCTCCTCTCTCTCTCTCTCTTCTCTTACGGTGGTATACCTGGACGGTGATATACCTGGACGGTGGTATACCTGGACGGTGGTATACCTGGATGGTGGTATACCTGGATGGTGGTATACCTGGATGGTGGTATACCTGGACGGTGGTATACCTGGACGGTGGTATACCTGGACGGTGGTATACC
>NW_026471839.1:0-11426 GCF_026875155.1 Cherax quadricarinatus | reverse complement strand
GGAACCTCCCTTGAGAGGTAGAGCTTCCCAGAGAATATAATGATATTCTGGCAGGTGGTGGCGGCAGCCGAGTGAGACGTGGCGGCGGCGGCGGCAGACAGGTGATGGCGGCAGCGGCGGCGGTGGTGGTGGTGGTGGTGGTGGTGGTGGTGTGTGGTGGTCACTGGTCGTGTCTGAACCACGCTCAACCTATACCAGGTAATGATCACCTCCTCTTCCTCCTTCCTGAGCGAGACACAGCCTGTGTTAGTACATTGTTTGCAAGACATGATATGCTAGGATTATTTAAAACCAATATGTTGAGTGTTACTTTATCTGTTGAGAGTGTTGCTGTATATGTTGAGAGTGTTGCTGTATATGTTGAGTGTTAATGTGTCTTTTGAGAGTGTTGCTGTATCTGTTGGGAGTGTTACTGTATCTGTTGAGTGTTAATGTAACTGTTGAGAGTGTTGCTGTATCTGTTGAGAGTGTTTCTGTATCTGTTGGGAGTGTTACTGTATCTGTTGAGTGTTAATGTATCTGTTGAGAGTGTTGCTGTATCTGTTGAGTGTTACTGTATCTGTTGAGTGCTAATGTATCTGTTGAGAGTGTTGCTGTATCTGTTGAGTGTTATTGTGTCTGTTGAGAGTGTTACTGTATCTGTTGAGTGTTGCTTTATCTGTTGAGTGTTACTGTATCTGTTGAGTGTTACTGTAATTTTTAAGAGTGTTATGTATCTGTTGAGAGTGTTATTGTGTTTGTTAAGAGTGTTATGTATCTGTTGACAGTATATTCGTGACTTACGGTGAGCAGGTTACATGCAGCCTTAACAGCCCCCTCCTGTAGTTGATAGACTGTAAACTCTATTAACCAACCAACCTTAATCCCAATTTTAGAGATTATTCTTGCTGACGTTGAAAAGGATGCATGTAGCCTCATGTACTTGCTAGGCTTTGAACCCATGAACCAAAATAGTATTTCACCCACCGCCAACAGCAGGGGTATGTGGATCCGAATATCAATAAGTAAGTAAGTTTATTCATGTATACACAAATACAGTTACATAGAATTATCATACATAGCAGCATATGTGTAGAGAACATATGCTGCTATGTATGATAATTCTATGCAACTGTATTTGTGTATACCTGAATAAACTTACTTATCAGTGGCCGAATATCTGCACTATGACCTCACAGATTGCATATAGTTGCAGAAGTGGATCGATTTGCCATCATGAACGTGACAGTGACAGATGTATGGAGCCCCAGAGCAGACAAGTCGAGCGATGGCAGGGTCAACTGGTCACAGGTGTTGCTCGCCCCACAAGTCGACTATTCCAGGAAAGCCAGGAAATTATGGCCTCTAGATCCACAGTGTTCTTGGTAAACTCTCCCTCTATGTTGACCTTTGTGTTACATAGGATATGTACACCGAGAGGTATTTCTCAGCGTTCATATGCTGAGAGTTTACTTTAAATCCATATTTTTGGGATTAAAGTATTCTTGTCTAGTGGTGAAAAGGTTACGTGTACCCACAATGACTAGTTATATGTAGGATTTGAGACCCACTGACCAACGAACCAACCTGTGCTTGTTTTGTCTGTCATTACAAGGGGGTAAATCACGGCAATAACCTGACGAGCAGTGAGAAAGACACCAATGTTTGCAGTGAAACCTTTATTTCTGTTTTATCCACCACTTTACGAAACGTCTTAATGAAAGTTTCACTGTATGTACGCCTGCAGTGTCTTTTTCACTGAGTTTTTCCATATTGCCTTAGTTCTAATTTTTCCCGCTTGTTCTTATTTCACAACATTATTTTGTATATTTGTAATATAAAGTATCTTGGTATGTTTAGTTTATCGTCCTTTTAGTATCTACACACGCACACGGGGCCAGGAGCTGCGACTCGACTATTGCAACCACAAGTAGGTGAGTACACGCGCGCACGCGCGAGGGATGGGACTATAGAAGAGTCAGATTTTCGTTATATTCATGTGGAAGAGCTAAACCCGTAGGGATCATACAGTGCCTGAAGAATGGGACGCAATCGAGTGTGATCTTATTAAAGGACAAGGTGTTCCAATTCATTGGATCAAGAGACTTTCACTAGCGCCAAAGCACCGGCGCCACTTGAAAGCTCGAATGAAACCGAAATGCAGGAATTATTATTGTGTTACTTTTATAAATGAATGTTTAGGTCATATTTCATCCGCTTTCGTCATGCATCGGTTACATTATTAAGGAACTTAGCATCAATTAGCGGAGGGTGGAACGAGCCACTGCCATTCATTGCCACTGAATGATCCACACGGGTTTAGCACTTCACTTACACATACTACTAATAATCAAGGAACAGTCAAGCACTATGTACCTTGATAGACAATGAGTGCTTAGTAAGGATAAACTAGGTTAGGATACCTATGGTTTCTGGCCAATAGTTATTGTTAGACTAGGTTAGGTTATCTTAGGTATAGATGCCGAGTTAAGGTTCGTTTGGTGTATCCTTTTTTTTTTTTTTTAATTTTCACTTTTGCCAGTGTTATCTGTTTTTTTTTTTTTCACCTAAGACCACATACACACACAAAATGTAGCCAAATCAATAATTTTACAGGTCAGGACGTAAATAAATTACGCAAACATGAAAGTCACTAGTGACAATTGTCCTCAAACAAATTGACATCTTAAAACCAAATAAGTCACCAGGCCCTGGCGAACTGCTTTCAAGGATTATAAAGGGATGTAAGCAGGAACTTAATAAAATATTAGCTAGGCTCTTCAGCAAATCGCTACAAACGGTATCCTGCCAGTAGGCGAAAAAATGGCAGGATACTCATTCACAAATCTAGAGATAGGTCGTTAGCTTCAAACAATAGACCACCCTGCCTAACTTCAATTGTAAGGAAAGATGATGGAATCATTAACCATAGGCGAAATTCAAAGCCACCTCGAAAAAAATATAAACTATTCAGTGAATCTCAGCACGGGTTTTACGAAGGGGCGTTCATGCCTTACAAATTTAGTAACTTTTTACTAAGATATTTGAAGTGGTAGACCAAAATAAAAGAAAATATATGATATAGTGTATATGGATTTCAGTAAGACCTCTGATAGAGTATCACAGAAGACTGCTGAAGAAGTAGCAATTAGAATGATAACAAATTCTCACTACAGGCAGCACACTCCACCAAATATTCAATACACTAAACCTACTCACCATACAAAACATCCATACTTATTACTGCACCTATTACATACATAGAACACTTAACTCTGATATTAACCCTCCCCTCAAACATCTCCTTGCCAACCTCAACAGAACACATGACCATAACACAAGGCCACAGATCACTCTTTGATGTTCCTCGTGTCCATCTCACACTATGCAAAAAACTCAATGCACATAAAAAGGCCCTAAAATCTGGAATTCATTACCTGTAAATATAAAAGAAACACAACCTGTTTATAAATTCAAGTCTCTTCTCAAGATTACTTACTCACCCAAACCAAATAAATACTGAATAACTGACATTATAAATTGTATATCTTAAATGTTTCTCACAATTATATCAACATAAATGTTAAACCTAAAACCCAATCTAACTTTATTATTTTTAAATACACTACCAAACAGAATCACTACCTAACTGAATGCAACCATTGACCTGTCTTTGTATACTCACTTGTGCTTTATAGTTATCTGTTTACATTAATGTTTTATCACTGATTTCATCATTGCTTAGTAGCAGCGCTGTATAGTCCTTGTGGCTTAGCGCTTCTTTTTGATTATAATAATAATAATAATCATTGCTTAGTTAATCTTAAGTTAATTTTAAGCCAGCCCGTAATGCTATGCATAGTATAAGTGGCTTTGGCATACTGCTCTTATCTGTATTTTTTTGTACTCTGTATGTGTGCACAAATTGGAAAATAAATAAATAAAATAAATAAATAAATAAACACGAAACAAGTAAAGAAATTCTCTCTTGGATCGAGCTAGTTGACCGATCGACAACAGTGTGCAAAAATGAGAACTCAGGGTGGAGACCCGTTATCTGTGGTGTTCCACAGAGGTCAGTATTAGGCTCTTCATTGTTTACATTATACGTAAATAGCTTAAATGAGGGAATAAATAGCAGTAAAACCAAGTTTACCGATAACTCTAAAATAGGTCATCAAACAAATTTTGATGAGGACACAAAAAACTACAGATAGACTTAGATAGGTTGATGCCGTGGTCAGAGAACCGGCAGATGCAGTTTAATGTAGACAATGTAAGGTTCTATTCCTGGGAAAAGAAAATAACTGTGGCACCTATAAACTACATGTAGATCTCATTCAAAATGAAAGCGAAAAAGATTTAAGAATTCTGGTTAGCAGTAATTTAGAGCCATTATTGTGTTCTTGTGATCATGGAAAAAAATTAAATATGCTAATCCCATTTTAACTCCCGTTTTTTTTTATTTCATTTAATCCTCCTCTTGCATGTTGGCATCATCCGTGTTCTAATGCTGGTCTCCTTGATCCTGCGTGCTCTCCTGGTATGTGCGGCCTTGCCTCTGTGTTCTCCTGACCTCACCTACGTGTTCTCCTGACCTCATCTGAGTTCTAACCTCACCTACGTGTTTCAACTGGCTTCGCCTCCGTATTCTATTGACCTAACCTACGTGCTCTCCTGACCTTACCTACGTGTTCTCCTGACCTCACCTACATGTTCAACTGGCTTCGCCTACGTGTTGTATTGGCACCCTGCCTTCTGTTGACCTCCGCGGTTGTTATCCTCACTTTCGTCGTGCTCTTCCTGTTTCCATAATGAAATTGCTCTGGCCGTGATGTCATCTCTGTTCTAAATCTCCGTATCAATTGAGTGCATCTTCCCGGCCCCTCCTGACATAAATACCGACGTTCTTCCTGGCCTGCTGGTTGTATATCCTTCGTATCTCCGATTTCGGTCATTGCCACTTTTCGATTTCTGGTGACCTCGATACTTCTGGGAACCTGGTGACCTGTGATTTGAGGGACTCTGGCGGCTACCTTGGAAATCATGGCGCCCTGGGGACTTGTGGTTCTCTTTCGAGAGGACAGGGTGGAGGTTCGGTTCGGGCTTAGACTGAAGAAGACCTGGCTGTTGTCCTTCCCTCGCTCGGGAAACTCGTGGACTCGCTACCTGCTGGAGGCTGCTACAGGGTTCTTCACCTCCTCCATTTATAATTCTACACAAACCTCAAGTACTTAGGTGAGTGAGCAGGGAAGGTAGGGAAGGGTGAGAAAGAGTAGAGGGAGGGGAGGAGTAGACGTGTAAATAAAAAAGTAGAAGTATGACAAATAAGTAACATTCAAGAAAAGATCCCTGTAGTAAAGAAAAAAAAGAGTGGGAGTGGATAAGAGAGGATAGGATTGGAAGGAAAAATGAGACGAGAGCAGTGTTCTCCATCAGGTTACCTGGGTGAGGCAGAGCCGCCCTTGAGAGGAACAACACTGGTCATCAAGACTCACTCGGTTGGTCCTCTCGCCCACTTCCCTCAGTTTCCCGTCATCGCCCTCGTCAGGAGCCCCGCCAGGTGAATCTAAATCTCCACCGGATCTATCTGAAATCTTTTCACCTGTATAACATTAAGGGTTTACCGCTTTTCGAATATAATAGTAATAATGAAGTGTGTTCACTAGAGTCACTCGTATCTACATTTCCCCATTATACTCCTCACCGTAAATTGTTACTTTACCTCACATACTTTCTTAATCCTAAATACCATAACACACGTTCATTTCTACCACCTATTTAAAACCTGAATACCTCCCATTCTCAAGCTTTCTATAACCACCATGGGTTTAATTCTTCCCATGAGTATAATAATAGCCTCACATTATCAAAAAAACAGTAAAAAATAATAAGACAATGAGGTCACATGTGACTTCATATGTTAGGCCAACTTTAAAGACCTTCTGTTGTCTTATTATTTTTACTGTTCCTTGATAATTTGAAAAATCACGAAAACATTTCGAATATTACTACCCACCTGTTTCCTGTGATCTTATTGCATATAGTATATATACATACATACACGCGTACATAGAAAATTACAACTTTCAGGATATACAATACGTGAAATTCAAACGCTATTTTTCTAGTTCTGAAGTATTTCTTAAATTACATTAAATAAAGCTCCTCTACTGCCATTCACCAGAGCCATCATCTCCTACTGGAACTACATGAGCGTGGAGGAAGCGTGGAGAAGGTTCAAGGGCTCCGTCAGCAGGTCCTCCTACAGGACTGCAGGTAATCATTGCGTTCTCCCATCTTTATTTGCTTCAGCTTGAGTGTGGATCATTTTTTATTTGCTCTCCCACATACTCCATCTCTCTCTTGTTCCATGCTCTCGAGTCATTTATGTTAATTCATCTATGGAGTCTTCTAAAACTTTTATAATTTTAGTTATTGGGTATAATAATTAACGCATCAGTGCGATATTTCAAAAATTATTATTGAGCAATTATTATTTCAAAATTACGAGGTAAAATATGTGATTAAAAATTTCTGCTTTTCCATTATATATTGTTTATATTTTTATGTTCATTGAGAAGCGCTAAACATGTACGGCCCATGGAGTGCATTAGAGTACAGATGAGCAACTTATTTCCAGCCTTTCATAAATTCGTCCGTGAAAAGCTGGAGAACTGGAAGTCCATTTATGTGACGGTCCTAAGGAACACCAGCCGCCTCCATCTGGTGTATTACGACACCTGCGTGAGGATCCCTTGAAGGAGCTAAGAGCTATCCTGGCCTTCCTGGGAGTGAGGACCTCAGAGGCTCGTCTGGCCTGTCTGGCCTGGCACCTCGACGGAGTAGCCAAGGGCGGCCTGCGGGAGGTTCTACCCGTTATATGCCTGGGTGGGAGCTATGTTCCAGAGTGCTTGGCTCAGCTCGATGTCCTCTTCAGACTTCGAGGCTTTCTCCACTCCCTGATTACGTTCGTTACAAGAGCTGAGTCTCATGTGATGAGGGATAGGGTCGCGGCTGAAATCTGTTCTTCGCGCGGGATCCAATAAGAAATATTAAGATTAGCTTCATTAGTATATTACCTCTTCAGTTAATATTAAACAACACTTAATTTTTGCCGGCAAACATTTTGGAATTATAAGAATAATATTTGTATATAGTTTAAATTTTATTCTTTCACTATTAATTTAGACCTAGTCGCATATCGTTTTTTCATAATTAAAACAAATCGAAACGTCGTAGAAAAACGTATAATTTGTATCTATTTTAGTTTGTTTTTTTACTTCGCCTGACAAGGTTCTCTCCAGTGGAAAGTCGCAAAGAGACAGGCGGAGCTCCTCTGTAACATCAGCTACCTGCGTGGGGTGACTGTCTCTTGGGGCAGGCAAACCAACAGTGATTGTAGGAGAAATATAAAAGCCTTATTGTGATGTAGAGAAACGGGTTGAGGCAAATCTACCTTATGCACAAGGTCGTGTGGATGAGTTAAATTAACTAATTTAGTGCCGTTGCCTGTAACAGTTTTAAATCTCAATTATTATGGTTGTGTCTTTTACACCTGTGTTCAGAAAACAATCTTTAGTACTTACTGACCAGTCTGGCTGTAGTTATAACTTAAGATAAGACTCTGCTACTTATGAATGATCTTGGAGTGGGTTGTAGGTGGGTGTGAGTTGAACCAGATGAGCTTGTGCGACTAGGTCGTTGCCGGTTCCTTCCTTAAGTGAATGTGCCCTGACCTGACTAGGTTGGGTGCCATTGACTTAAGGGTAGGAGATTTGGACCGCTCGCATGGGGCCAATAGGTCTGGCTGCAGGTGTTCCTTCTTTCTCATATTCTTATGTATATAGTCTCCTGGGTCGCCTTTTGTGACCACAAAATAGCTGCATAAAAAGCTTCAGGTTACATTCTAGTCGCAGTTTTAATAGTGCCAGCCTGAGCGGGTTATAAAAGTTTCCTGTGCACCCCGTGCTCATCCTTGAAACTGTGAAAATTTGCATTTATCTGTACGTACTAATAAAGTACATAACAGTAAATAACAAAGTATATTATTTATCAGTTAGACAAGTAGGAATTTGGACACCTAGGTCGCAAAAAAATGTCCCCTTCGATACCTAACACGGTCAATCCACAAGTTGCTATGGACCTATTAATTTAAATGAAATTATACATACACCGGAATTCTTGTAAATTTACAAATTTGTGGATTTTAAAATTAAAAATTGATTATAGATAACACATTTACTCATAACAGAAGGAAATATATCTTAATATCATCACCAGTTTTGACTGGGATGATTAATGTGTCATATACGGGACCCCCCTTTTGCCTACTTTATGAAAAATTTATGGCAGAATTTTTAACATAAAAAAAAACTCATCCTAACAAAAAAAAATAAAAAAAATTAGACTGTATCTGATGCTCCTGGAGTTGTCCTGTCCGGTCGCCTGCTATCTCAAGTTATGCAGGAATGGCACATCGACAATTTTGCCTCCTATTTGATGAGGGTGTCAACCCAATTTTAACCTCTAGAGCACGGAAAATTTTCACATTAGTTATTAATGTCTGTTCAATTCAAAAAAACAATGGCGAGTTGGCCTTCTGCACAGGCGCAGCTTCCCATTTTCGATAACATATTTTTTATTATAATACAGTATGGTCATCTATTTACATATAACTACTGTATTTCTGGAAAATATATACAGTATTTTCCACACTGCGGCCGGGCGGAGTTTCGTTGCTAAACGACCTCGAATTGCCATTTGGCAATGGTGGAGGACATGGATACATATAGGAATCTGGCATCCACACGTGTCATATTACACATGATTTAATCACACTTTTTACACTTTGCCGTCCTTGTGGATTACTGGAAAGTTTCCTAAACAATTTAAGGTAACTTGTACCCACCATGAATACATTTGTATGGGCATTTAGGAACAAGCAAATTTGTTAGATGGGAGTTTTTGGGCAGTATGATTGGGTGTTTAGCATTTATCACCCATTTCAGCATTTTGTAGTCTACTCTGCCACCTAATTACATTGTTCTCTAAATACAAGCCCTATTTCTCATTATGAAACGTTTCACAATTTTTCTTTCCATCATCAATTTAATCTCTTTTCATTGATTTCTCCCGTTCCTCTTTATCCAATATTCAGAGGATGGAAAACTTAAATGAATTATTCATCTTGTTTAGAAATTTAAGCACCACTTAGGTACATTGATTAGTTTGGGTAAGATGATACTTTTTTAGATCAATGGCTAAGGGAGGACAAACTATGGAAGCGGTGGTCACAGTAATTTCTAAAACAGGAGCAATATTCTCCTTTTTGTACAGGCAATTGCTTTATTTACCAACAGCTCGTTCTTTAAACAATGTACAGCATTTACAAATTTAGCATAAGGTAAACCTCGAGACAAGAAATCAGCTGGATTCTTCTCACCAGGTATATGTTAATGTTAAAATATGTGACCCCCCAAAAAACTATTTATACTTCTCTTGCATCTGATTAATTTCAGCAAACTCTGTTTTGTAGGACTCACTTTTACTGTTTCCATTACGAATCCATTGTAAGGAACCCTCTTATCAGGCACCTGAATTACAGTGTCAATAATTATTTATTTCTCCTGCAAACTTATTTTTCCTATATAATTAGCTAATTTGACACCTACATAAAGGACTGTTAATTCCAACGGTGGTTAAGGTTCGTGATTTAAATTGGAGACACTTTAGCCTTTGACAGAACAAGAGTATTAACACTATTCATGGAAGAGGTAAGAACTGCTCCTTATGCCAATTTTGAAGCATCACAAAAAATGTGGAGTACTTTTTCCATTTGGATTGGCCAACTGGCATGGGGGAACTCACATTGGAAATTTTCTCATAATCACATTAATTCAATCCCCACCTGTTAAGGAACTTTCCCAGGTAGAATTTCATCCCAAGCACATTTAAGTTTCCATGCCTTCATGAATTAATAATTTACCTCTTATAGTAAGGGGTGACACTAAACATAGTGGATCAAAAAACATTTGGATAACTTCAGCGCACAAGACTCTCTTAGTTAATTTATTGGGATACTGTAATTAATAGGTTTTAATCATTAAAAATCTCTTCAGTATCCATTTAATCCCAATACATTACTACATTTTGGCACTTCATCTCCAGGGTAATCTTTACTTATTTTGTCCTTTAATTTGGACGAATTACTATTCCATTCCCTCAGAGGCATATTTGCACTTTGCATTATTTTATTAGCCTCTCCATAAGTCATTAACAGTTCCTCTTCAGTTGACGTCACACCCAGGAAATTGTCCACATAAAATTGTTTGCTCATTACTTTACTCAATGGACTTTCCATACATTTAAGGTGTGCATTTATCGTCGCTTGAAGTAGGAACGGACTGGATGTAGCACCAAATAATACGCTCCTAAAGCGAAAGGTTTTCAGAGGGCTAAGTGGGTCACTAGGATTCTCAGGCCATAAGAAGCGGGTACAATCCCGGTCAGCCTCTTGTAAACCCACTCTTAGGAAAGCTTTACTTATGTCAGCCGTAAAGGCATAATTTTTCACTCTGAAATTTAATAAGATATCTCCTAATTTTTCCGTCAACGACGGACCTGTCATCAAACAGTCATTTAAACTAGGTACATTTTTGTTACTCCTGGCACTACAATTAAACACAATTCTCAAAGGAGTGGTCTTAGAATCTTTCTTCACTCCGTGATGTGGCAAATAGTGACCATAATTTTGGCTTGCTCAGGAGGTACCTCTTCTATAAATTTATTAATTAACTGCTCAGCAATTATATCATTATAGGCAGTTAACAATTCTGGTGTCTTACTCAGTTCGCGGAGCTGAGCCTTTAATTGTCCATATGCCATTCTGTAATTAGTGGGCAATTCTGGATGGTTCAGTCTCCACGGAAGTCGTACCCAGTATTGTCCAGATTCAAATTTTACATCTCTCAGGTATTGTTCCTGAGTAAAAGATCGTTCTGGACTTTCTTCATTTACATTTATTCCAATGTGTCTAATTCCACCCAAATTTTTGCAACTGGCTCAACACCATCCTCTATGGAAGAATTATACTGGGGCACGACTTCATGAGTAAGACACACAGTTATGGTATTTGTAGTTTCTTAGTCATGATATTATTATTACGAGGAATCCTACCATACATTACATGGCCTCCTGCAGTCTCAAAAGGGTGACACCACATTTCTTTACCATACCCTTTACAAAGGAGGCATAATAGTCACTACCTATCAAAATATTTATTGGGCCTACAGAATCATCACTTACACCAGAAGGTGCTAAATTTTACATTATGTGAAGTCTTTTTGTAGCTTTACTAAGCCTACTGTAGTATTTTCTCTGGAAGTCTATCTACAATTACTGCATTAACACGTTTTTTCCTCATTGCCCAACCTGCGTTACATAAA
>NW_026471838.1:0-12280 GCF_026875155.1 Cherax quadricarinatus | reverse complement strand
CCCCTTAGACAGGACATCTCCACTGCCCCCAAATCGCCTCCCGCTGCTGTTTCAAAACTCAAGCTTCACACCCATTAAGAGTGTTGGATACTATATTTTACTTTCCCCTTCTTTGCCCCCATAGATAGTTTTTTGTCTCCATTTATACCTCAAGCACCACTCCCTTCTTTCCCCTCAAAAATTCTTGTTTAAACCTCACCCTTATAAACCCACCCCCGAACTAACTCCAAAGTTTGAAAACATTCACTTCTTCCATACTCCTCCTCCATTTGATACCCAAATTTTTTCTTTATCTAAATCATTTGATACCTCATCACCTTACTCTTTTCTATGTTCACTTTCAACTTTCTACTTTACACACACTCCCAAACTCATCCACTAACCTTTGCAATTTTTTCTTTAGAATCTCCATGAACACAGAATTCACACAAAAATCAACTGTGTCAATTCCCATTTTATATTTGATTCCTATAATTTAATTACCCCCCTCCCCCGAACACCCTAGCATTTACTTTTTTACAACCCCATTTTATAAATATATTAAACAACCATGGTGACATTACACACCCCTTTTCTAAGACCTACTTTTACCGGGAAGTATTCTCCCTCTCTTCTACACACCCTAACTGAGCCTCACTATCCTCATAAAAACTCTTTACAGCATTTAGTAACTTACCACCTATTCCATATACTTGCAACATCTGCCACATTGCCCCCCTATCCATTTCTATCATATGCCTTTTTTTAAATCCATAAATGCAATATTATTATTTTTAATCAAGGGGAAGCGCTAAACCGTAGGATTATACAGCGCCTGGGGGGGATGTGGAAGTCATTCAGGCTTGATTCGGGGAACTGGAAGCACAGTTTCCATTTCCCTAAATCAAGAGCCTCTCACCAACATCAAGGAACCTTCCCTGAGGGGCTTTAAATGCAATAAAAACTTCTCTACTTTTATCTAAATACTGTTCACATATATGCTTCAATGTAAAACCTTGATCTACACATCCCTACCCACTCTGAAACCTCCTTGTCTTCTGCAATCCTACATTCTGTCTTACCTCTAATTCTTTCAATAATAACCCTACCATACATTTTCCTGGTATGCTCAGTAAACTTATTCCCCTATAATTTTTACAATCTCTTTTGTCCCCCTTCCCTTTATATGAAGGGGCTATACATGCTCTCCGCCAATCCCTAGGTACCTTCCCACTTTCATACATTTATTAAACAAAGTACCAAATACTCCAACACCATATTCCCCCTGCTTTTAACATTTCTGTCATGATCCCATCAGTTCCAACTGCTTTACCCCCTTCTTTCTACGTAAGCCTCAGCACCTCCCTCATTACTCACATCCTGTTCTTCATTCCTAAAAGATGGTATACCTCCTGGCCAGTGCATGAAATTACCCTTCCCTTTCTTCGTCGGACATTTAAAAGTTCCTCAAAATTTCTCCCATCTACCAAACCTCCTCTCCCATCTACTAACTCCCCTACTCTGTTTTTAACTGACAAATCCATCGTTCTCTAGGTTTTCTTAACTTGTTTAACTCACTCCCAAAATTTTTATTCTTATTTTCATTAAAATTTCTTGACAGTGCATCTCCCACTCTATCATTGCTCTCCTTTTGCGCTTCTCACCACTCTCTTCACCCTTTCTTTTTACTCTCCATATCTCTACTCTTTTTATAGCACTTCTGCTTTGTAAAAACACTCTCATAAGTAACTTTTTACTCTTTTATCACACCCCTTTACTCATCATTTCACCAATCATCCTCTTTCATCCTGCACCCTACCCTCCTGATACCCACAGACTTTGCCCCACATTATAATACTGCATTTTTTAAAACTATTCCAACCCCTTTTCAACCCCGCACTGCTCATACTTGCACCAGTCCTCTTTCTGCCAATAGTTCCATGTATCTCACCCGAACTCTCCTCTTCTCTAGTTTATACACTTTCACCTTCACTTGCTTGTTGTTGCCATTTTCCTTCTTTTCCAATCTACTCTTACTCTTACTGTAGCTACAACTAAATATGATCCGATATATCAGTTGCCCCCCTCTATAAACGTGTACATCCTGACAGCCTACCCGTCAACCTTTTATCCACCAATACATAATTCTAACAAAAACTACTTTCATTACGTGCTATATCATACCTTGTATATTTATTTATCCCCTCTTCATAAAATACATGTATTACTTATTATCAAACCTCTTTCTACACATAGATCAATTAAAGGCTCCCCATATTTTATTTACCAAGGCACCCCAAATTTACCTGCTTACTCCCTCCACAACATTTTTGCCACTTTACCATTGAAAATCCCATACCACCATTACTCTCACAATTAGTTCAAAAACTCCCCACCGCTTCACTCTACATTTCCCAAAATCTCTCTCTCTCCTCTGCACTTCTCCCCTTCTTCAGGTGCATATACGCTTACTTATAACCCACTTTTCACTGACATCCAAACCTTCATTTTACTCCACATAATCCTTGAATTAATACATTTGTAGTGTCTCTTTTCCTGCCATAACTTATCCTTCATTATTGCTGCTCCTTCTTTAGCTCTAACTCTATTTGAAACCCCTCACCTAATCCCATTTATTCCTCTCCACTGAAACTCTCCCACCTCCTTCAGCTTTGTATCGCTTAAAGCCAGGACATCCAGCTTCTTCTCATTCATAACATCCACAATCATCTCTTTCTTATCATTTGCACAACATCAACGCACATTCAGACTTCCTTCTTTGACAATTTTCTTTTTATTATTATTTTTTTATTATCACACTGGCCGATTCCCACCAAGGCAGGGTGGCCCGTTCCCCCCTCAAACTTTTCACAATCATTCACTCCATCACTGTCTTGCCAGAAGGGTGCTTTACACTACTGTTTTTAAACTGCAACATTAACACCCCTCCTTCAGAGTGCAGGCACTGTACTTCCCATCTCCAGGACTCAAGTCCGGCCTGCCGGTTTCCCTGAATCCCTTCATAAATGTTACTTTGCTCACACTCCAACAGCACGTCAAGTATTAAAAACCATTTGTCTCCATTCACTCCTATCAAACACGCTCATGCATGCCTGCTGGAAGTCCAAGCCCCTCGCACACAAAACCTCCTTTACCCCCTCCCTCCAACCTTTCCTAGGCCGACCCCTACCCCGCCTTCCTTCCACTACAGACTGATACACTCTTGAAGTCATTCTGTTTCGCTCCATTCTCTCTACATGTCCGAACAATTTTCTTATTATTCTTTTTAGTAATTTATTACAGGAAAAGGGGTTACTAGCCCATTGTTCCCGGCATTTTAGTTGACTTTTACAACACGCATGGCTTACGGAGGAAAGATTCTTATTTCACTTCCCCATGGATATAAAAGGAAAAGTAATAAGACCAAGAACTATTATGAATAAAATCAAAGAAAGCTCAGATGAGTGTGTATAAATAAACGTGTACCATGTATGTGTGTAGTGTGACCTAAGTGTAAGTAGAAGTAGCAAGACGTACCTGTAATCTTGCATATTTATTGGAGACAAGACAAAAAAGGACCACCAGCAATCCTACCATCATGTAAAACCAATTACAGGCTCTATCGTTTCACACTCACTTAGCAGGACGGTAGTACCCCCCTAGGTGGTTGCTGTTACAACCTATACCATATTATATATATATATATAATTTATTATTATAATTATATATATATATATATATTTTATATATATATATATATATTATATATGTATTCAAGTAAATACAATATTTATGCAAGATGCAAATACAACCACGGGGGGATGGGGCCTTTTTAAATTATACTGTTGAGTTGAATGATAGCTCTAGGCCATTTGTGATGCAGGCAACACATCAGAGATTGCAAAGGATGCAGTTAAGAGGAAGGATGTTCAAGCAAACACGGTCATAAGGAAACATCACTACTGGAGCTATCATTCAACTACCCCCGTGGTGTTTTACGTATATAATAATATAGGGAAGTATCACTTCTAGAACTGACCCATACCCCGTTCTCCTCCTTCATCTTTCACCGCTTTCTCATCTGTATTGGAATGAAGAAGCAACTGGCTGGCGAAACGTTATCCCAATAAACATTCCCAAATGTCTGTACAAGTGTCTGGTTGTTCAGTTTACCAGCTGTCTGAACTTACATTACAGTCTCAGTGTTTTATATACACACAATATCCTCATTGCCCTACTTATAAGGCACCTAAGTTCCTCATCTTATAATAACATTGTTCATTTTTTTCCAATTATAATCTACCTTTCCTAATTTACTTCCGCAATTATTATTATCTTTTTTCTTTAAGGGGAAGGCTATGCGTCTTTCCTTTAACTCATGGATAAATTAATAAATAAATTAAATATATAATATTTGATTATGAATTTACTATAAATTTATTTATTTATGAATTAACGAAAGATGCTAGACTTTTCCTTACCGACAACACAAAACAAAATGCGACAACCAATATGGAAAAGATAGATTGTAGTGGAAAAAAAATGAGCATGTTAAGTAGATTAGTGTGCCCTTAACTTAGTCACTCAGGTCTGCCATTACTTTACCACAATATGTACGTAACGCAACTGAGTGTTCTATCAAATTACGTAACATGTATAGAATAGGTTCAGCAGAATACTGCAGATGTTCCCAGTTTGTTGTATATAAAAACAAAAACAGGACGTATGGCAGCGGTTTCGCCTAAGTAAAATTAATTATCATTGCTTTTAGCTATGAGATCCCACGGCTAACATTTTTCTTGGGAGGGTGGGGAATTTTGAAGGGAAAACTGAGGAGGAAGCTGCTAAGTTTATGTTGCTGAAACTTTCCTGGAATGAGACAAGTTGAGAAATAAAAACCAGGCAGAAAATGAGAGCGAATTTTTGTTTTGAAGTTTTTTGGGATCGAATGGAACGTGTCCCGACTTCTGAGCTACCATCTCTGTTACTCTGCCTGCTGGCTACCACCCTGCTTACTCTGCTGTGGCTACCATCTCTGGTTACTCTGCCTGCTGGCTACCAACCCTGCTTACTTGCCTGCTGGCTACCATCCCTCCTTACCCTGCCTGTGGCTACCATCCTGCTTACCCTGCCTTCTGGTTACTATCCCTGGTTACCCTGCCTGTGACTACCATCCCTGCTTACCTGCCTGCTGGCTACCAACCCTGCTTACTCTGCCTGCTGGCTACCAACCCTTGCTTACCCTGCCCTGCTGGCTACCATCCTGCTTACTCTGCATGCTAGCTACTATCCCTATTCAGACAGATGTAGCTACTCTCACTGTTAGACAGCCTGCTAGGTACCATCCCTCATGTTACTTGTTCCGTGCTTTGTGTTTATATTGTCAGTATTTAAAAGCCAATATCAATGTATAGATAAATGGAAGATGGGCAGTGGTTGACTCTTAGTAAACTACTGGTTGCTGACTTCAGGTATATTCCCTTTCCCCCCACTCACTTTAACTCCATCCCCCTACTGTCTCTTTCTTCCACTCAACTCACAAAAATATAAACAATCACACGCATTCAATTTACCAGCGCTAATTAACAGCTCAGTGGTGCATCACTTGTGTGTATATATATGATATATATATTTATATATATATATATATATATTTATTATTATATATATATATAATTTATAATTATATTTATATATATATTGATGTGTGTGTGTGTGTGTGTGTGTGTGTGTGTGTGTGTGTGTGTGTGTGTGTGTGTGTGTGTGTACTCACCTAGTTGTACTCACCTAGTTGAGGTTGCGGGGGTCGAGTCCGAGCTCCTGGCCCCGCCTCTTCACTGATCGCTACTAGGTCACTCTCCCTGAGCCGTGAGCTTTATCATACCTCTGCTTAAAGCTATGTATGGATCCTGCCTCCACTACATCGCTTCCCAAACTATTCCACTTACTGACTACTCTGTGGCTGAAGAAATACTTCCTAACATCCCTGTGATTCATCTGTGTCTTCAGCTTCCAACTGTGTCCCTTCTTACTGTGTCCAATCTCTGGAACATCCTGTCTTTGTCCACCTTGTCAATTCCTCTCAGTATTTTGTATGTCGTTTATCATGTCCCCCCTATCTCTCCTGTCCTCCAGTGTCGTCAGGTTGATTTCCTTAACCTCTCCTCGTAGGACATACCTCTTAGCTCTGGGACTAGTCTTGTTGCAAACCTTTGCACTTTCTCTAGTTTCTTTACGTGCTTGGCTAGGTGTGGGTTCCAAACTGGTGCCGCATACTCCAATATGGGCCTAACGTATACGGTGTACAGGGTCCTGAACGATTCCTTATTAAGATGTCGGAATGCTGTTCTGAGGTTTGCTAGGCGCCCATATGCTGCAGCAGTTATTGGTTGATGTGCGCTTCAGGAGATGTGCCTGGTGTTATACTCACCCAAGATCCTTTTCCTTGAGTGAGGTTTGTAGTCTCTGACCCCTAGACTGTACTCCGTCTGCGGCCTTCTTTGCCCTTCCCAATCTTCATGACTTTGCACTTGGTGGGATTGAACTCCAGGAGCCAATTGCTGGACCAGGTCTGCAGCCTGTCCAGATCCCTTTGTAGTTCTGCCTGGTCTTCGATCGAGTGTATTCTTCTCATCAACTTCACGTCATCTGCAAACAGGGACACCTCAGAGTCTATTCCTTCCGTCATGTCGTTCACAAATACCAGAAACAGCACTGGTCCTAGGACTGACCCCTGCGGGACCCCGTGGTCACAGGTGCCCACTCTGACACCTCGCCACGTACCATGACTCGCTGCTGTCTTCCTGACAAGTATTCCCTGATCCATTGTAGTGCCTTCCCTGTTATCCTGCTTGGTCCTCCAGTTTTTGCACCAATCTCTTGTGTGGAACTGTGTCAAACGCTTCTTGCAGTCCAAGAAAATGCAATCCACCCACCCCTCTCTTCTTGTCTTACTGCTGTCACCATGTCATAGAACTCCAGTAGGTTTGTGACACAGGATTTCCCGTCCTGAAACCATGCTGGCTGCTGTTGATGAGATCATTCCTTTCTAGGTGTTCCACCACTCTTCTCCTGATAATCTTCTCCATTGATTTGCATACTATACATGTCAGTGACACTGGTCTGTAGTTTAATGCTTCATGTCTGTCTCCTTTTTTAAAGATTGGGACTACATTTGCTGTCTTCCATGCTCAGGCAATCTCCCTGTTTCGATAGATGTATTGAATATTGTTGTTAGGGGTACACATAGCGCCTCTGCTCCCTCTCTCAATACCCATGGGGAGATGTTATCTGGCCCCATTGCCTTTGAGGTATCTAGCTCACTCAGAAGCCTCTTCACTTCTTCCTCGGTTGTGTGCACTGTGTCCAGCACTTGGTGGTGTGCCCCACCTCTCCGTCTTTCTGGAGTCCCTTCTGTCTCCTCTGTGAACACTTCTTTGAATCTCTTGTTGAGTTCTTCACATACTTCACGGTCATTTCCTGTTGTCTCTCCTCCTTCCTTCCTTAGCCTAAATTACCTGGTCCTTGACTGTTGTTTTCCTCCTGATGTGGCTGTACAACAGTTTCGGGTCAGATTTGGCTTTCGCTGCTATGTCATTTTCATATTGTCTTTGGGCCTCCCTTCTTATCTGTGCATATTCGTTTCTGGCTCTACGACTGTTCTCCTTATTCTCCTGGGTCCTTTGCCTTCTATATTTCTTCCATTCCTAGCACACTTGGTTTTTGCCTCCCTGCACCTTTGGGTAAACCATGGGTCATCTGGCTTTTTCATTACTCCTGTTACCTTGGGTACAAACTCTCCTCAGCCTCCTTGCATTTTGTTGCTACATATTCCATCATCTCATTAACTGGCTTCCCTGCCAGTTCTCTGTCCCACTGAACCCGTTCAGGTAGTGTGTGTGTGTGTGTGTGTTTTGTGTTGTGTGTGTGTGTGTGTATATATATATAATTATATATATATATATATATATATATATAATATATATATATATATATTATATATATATATATATATATATATAAATATATATATATATATATTATATATATATATATATATATATATATATATATATATATATATATATATATATATATATATATATATATATATATATATGCAAAACAACCACTCTGAAAGAATAGAGAATTCCAAGCGCTTTCGTGACTACTCACATTATCAAGGAACTATGAAAGTAATGCATCAAGGAAGCTATATAAGGGGTCTGGTCGGCACCTCACTATCAGATCCCACAACGGTTTAAACACGTGACGCGCGGCGAGCCAACTTGGAAAGGTCCTTGGCACAACTCACCCCACAAACTATTCTACCAAGAATAAGAAATTTTAAAGATTATTTGTCCAGTGTATTATTAAATTCTTCCCAAATTCTATTAATTATAAATGGATCTAATTTATATAAACCAAAGGAAATATTCATATTATTGTCAAAACTGCTTTTTATGAAACAAGATTCAATTATATTCCTGTCGACCATGGACTTGCTTGATACTACTTTCTCAACTTTTTGAAAATCAATTGGATGGTTAAAATCTCTTACATGAATAAATAGAGCATTGGAATCTTGTCCAGTTCTAATGCTATATTTATGTTGTTTTAATCTTAGTTCGAGATTTTTACCAGTTTGACGGTAATAAACTTTATCGCAAATTTTACAAGGAATCTTATAGACACATCCATCAGCATTTTGGGGGGAATTCTTTATCAAAAGTTTTTTTACTGTATCGAGATTTTTGAATACAACTTTAATATTAAAAGTCTTAAGAGGAGAAGGCATATCAACCAAGTTTTCATGGTAAGGGAGAACCAACATATTTTTATTTGAATAAGGCTGGTTGTCCCTTTTGGATTGTAAAAAGTATTTCTGGCAACTTTAAAAGATTTATCAATTACATTTCTTGGGTATTTTAAATCATTACCTATTTCATAAATTTTGGATATTTCCTCATCTATGAACTCAGGACTACAAATTCGTAAAGCTCTCAGAAACATTGATGAGAAAACAGACAGTTTGACTCTATCTTGATGCGAGGAATAATAGTGGACATAGGAACAGTTATTAGTAGGTTTTCTGTAAATTTTAAATTTGAATTCATTATTACCCTTAATAATTAAAACATCTAGAAAAGGCAATGAGTTATTTTCTTCAAACTCAACAGTAAAGTTTATTGAATGGGCTAAGCTATTTAATTTTCCAAGGAAATGGTGTATATCTACATTTTTGGGCATAAGACACAAAATATCATCAACATATCTGAACCATTTAGCTCTATTAGGGAGGATTGTGTTAAGTAACCTTGTTTCAAAAAATTCCATGTATAGGTTACTAAGAACAGGTGAAAGAGGATTTCCCATTACATGGAATTTTTTGAAACAAGGTTACTTAACACAATCCTCCCTAATAGAGCTAAATGGTTCAGATATGTTGATGATATTTTGTGTCTTATGCCCAAAAATGTAGATATACTCCATTTCCTTGGAAAATTAAATAGCTTAGCCCATTCAATAAACTTTACTGTTGAGTTTGAAGAAAATAACTCATTGCCTTTTCTAGATGTTTTAATTATTAAGGGTAATAATGAATTCAAATTTAAAATTTACAGAAAACCTACTAATAACTGTTCCTATGTCCACTATTATTCCTCGCATCAAGATAGAGTCAAACTGTCTGTTTTCTCATCAATGTTTCTGAGAGCTTTACGAATTTGTAGTCCTGAGTTCATAGATGAGGAAATATCCAAAATTTATGAAATAGGTAATGATTTAAAATACCCAAGAAATGTAATTGATAAATCTTTTAAAGTTGCCAGAAATACTTTTTACAATCCAAAAAGGGACAACCAGCCTTATTCAAATAAAAATATGTTGGTTCTCCCTTACCATGAAAACTTGGTTGATATGCCTTCTCTTCTTAAGACTTTTAATATTAAAGTTGTATTCAAAAATCTCGATACAGTAAAAAAACTTTTGATAAAGAATTCCCCCAAAATGCTGATGGATGTGTCTATAAGATTCCTTGTAAAATTTGCGATAAAGTTTATTACCGTCAAACTGGTAAAAATCTCGAACTAAGATTAAAACAACATAAATATAGCATTAGAAACTGGACAAGATTCCAATGCTCTATTTATTCATGTAAGAGATTTTAACCATCCAATTGATTTTCAAAAAGTTGAGAAAGTAGTATCAAGCAAGTCCATGGTCGACAGGAATATAATTGAATCTTGTTTCATAAAAAGCAGTTTTGACAATAATATGAATATTTCCTTTGGTTTATATAAATTAGATCCATTTATAATTAATAGAATTTGGGAAGAATTTAATAATACACTGGACAAATAATCTTTAAAATTTCTTATTTCTTGGGTAGAATAGTTTGTGGGGTGAGTTGTGCCAAGGACCTTTCCAAGTTGGCTCGCCGCGCGTCACGTGTTTAAACCGTTGTGGGATCTGATAGTGAGGTGCCGACCAGACCCCTTATATAGCTTCCTTGGATGCTTTACTTTCATAGTTCCTTGATAATGTGAGTGTCACGAAAGCGCTTGGAATTTCTCTATTCTTTCAGAGTGGTTGTTTTGCATATTCTGAAATCACCTGTTTACTGTGATCTTATTGTATATATATATATATATATATATATATATATATATATATTATATATATAATATATATATATATATATAATATATATATATATATATATATATATATATATATATGTATATAGGATGGGGTCCACCTCTGGTGTAAATTGTGGGACCCATTGCCTCGGAGAAGTGCATAAAAAGACTTCAAGGAAGAATATTTGGATTTCTTCCTGAAGCCGTTTGAATATTCCACTTCCCCTACCACCCCATCTTTTAGTATATTTTTTTTTACCAATAGGAATATTTTATTACATAATATGGTACAGAAGATTTAAGAGATACATTGTTGATATAAAGGTGACATATACGGTACATGTTGTTACGTGTGTATCACCGATTATAAGGCGAAAATCTCATCCAGCTCCTCAGAGCTGGGGCGTGTGCCCAAAATACAGCAGGCATTACCCCTTTGAACAGCCGCACTGAGCCGCTGGAACAGAAAACTAGCTGCCCTGGGATCCCTAGTTACCCTGATGAGTCTTTTTCCCAGCTCCTTAAGGAATTTAGATGCACTCTTTCCCCATGAGCCAAGGGTCTCTGAGCCTATGGGAACAAACATATAATGATGGGCAAGTTCTCCATATTTTCTAGACTTTTGGGACTCCCTGAAGCTGGCAGCTGCCCCTCCTTCCTCCCTGGTGTATTGGAGATAGGTATCAGCCAAGGTAGATGCTCATGTATAGTCCCACACCATCTGCTTCCCATCTGTCCAGGCTTGAAGGGTGATACCATCTGGACGCTTCTGGCTGCCATCAGATCTGCATAGTTGGGGTGGCTCCCTTACTGCTGGGCATCCAGCTGTTGTGAGGCTCCTCTTGATAATGTTATTAACCTCCTCATGTCTTGCAATCTTTCCCTCGGATTTACGGCACACAAGACCATGGTACCCGAATCGGTCTGCTGCTTCACTGCCACAAATACACCTGTGTTCGGCGAGAATAGGTGTGTGTGTGTGTATGTGTGAGTACTCACCTAATTGTACTCACCTAATTGTGGTTGCAGGGGTCGAGATCGCTACTGGGTCTTCTCTCTCTCTCTCTGCTTCCTGAGCTTTGTCATACCTCTTCTTAAAACTATGTATGGTTCCTGCCTCCACTACTTCACTTGCTAGGCTATTCCACTTGCTGACAACTCTATGACTGAAGAAATACTTCCTAACGTCCCTGTGACTCGTCTGAGTCTTCAGCGAATAAAACAACAAAAGACTGTAAATAATAACTTCAGTGGAATTACTGAAGGAGCCGGAGAGTGTAAAGTGTTGGGTCTGGTGATGACGGTGTGTCCCAAGGCTCTGCTCCCTCAGCCAGAGGATTTGTCGTCCCCGCTCTCTGGATTATTACGTACAGGCACGCGCACGCACGCACACAGGTGTGTGTGTGTGTGTGTGTGTGTGTGTGTGTGTGTGTGTGTGTGTGTGTGTGTGTGTGTGTGTGTGTGTGTGTGTGTGTGTGTGTGTGTGTGCTTGCATGCTTGTACGAGTCCTTTTACCCATTAGTGTTTCTTATTTGTATCTAAATGACCATTGCTGTTCTCGTGATGACCTTTCACTAATATTTTGTTCATAATTTTTTTTATATTTAATGCGTGTAGGCACTTCCTACATGCCGGTATAAATCATTTCCCTGGTCTACCGT
>NW_026471837.1:0-10434 GCF_026875155.1 Cherax quadricarinatus | reverse complement strand
GCCCAGAACACTGCAAGGCTCCAGGGGACATAAAACCAAATCTTGCAGTGGGCTGCAGAAACAAATGAAGTTCAAAAAAAAAAAAGGGGAGAGAAATTTTCAATTACTCATATATGGTAAACACGAGGAAATTAAATCTTCGTCAGAGTACAAAACAAATTTTGGCCACAAAATAGAGCGAAACACCAACGTCAAAGACCTGGGAGTGATCATGTCGGAGGATCTCACCTTCAAGGACCATAACATTGTATCAATCACATCTGCTAGAAAAATGACAGGATGGATAATGAGAACCTTCAAAACTAGGGAGGCCAAGCCCATGATGACACTCTTCAGGTCACTTGTTCTATCTAGGCTGGAATATTGACACTAACAGCACCTTTCAAGGCAGGTGAAATTGCTGACCTAGAAAATGTACAGAGAACCTTCACGGCGCGCATAACGTGTCAGCATAGTTGCTGATCCCTGTGTTATATACATAGCATATTAGTATCATCCATGTGCTTTAGATAGGAGATCCCTTGTAGGCCTGTGACTTTGTGTGACGTCACGGGATGCGCATGTGTACGCTCGTACCTCTGCCCCGGTCTCACTCGGCGTAGACACCCAGGCGAAGACAGGCAAGGCACTGGCTCCAGTTCCCATCTTTCTCAGTCTGACAATATATCGTAACCATCCAACAAGTGTGTCTACCTTCAACCCTCGATATCTCCATTTAAGAACCCCTACAAATAAACGGAGATAAAACACCTCAATTACTGGGAGCGCTTGAGGTTCCTAAACCTGTATTCGCTGGAACGCAGGGGGAGAGATACATTGATTATATACCCCTGGAAAATCCTAGGGGGACTAGTACCGAAACTTGCTCACGAAAATCACTCACTACGAAAGCAAAAGACTTGGCAGAAGAAAGCAACATCCCCCAATGAAAAACAGGGGTGTCACTAGCACGTTAAGAGACCATACAATAAGTGTCAGCGGCCCGAGACTGTTCAACTGCCTCCCAGTATACATAAGGGGGATTACCAACAGACCTCTGGCAGTCTTCAAGCT
Source organism: Cherax quadricarinatus (assembly GCF_026875155.1). Lineage (NCBI taxonomy): Eukaryota > Metazoa > Arthropoda > Malacostraca > Decapoda > Parastacidae > Cherax > Cherax quadricarinatus. The sequence goes on along the minus strand of NW_026471837.1, from coordinate 9,381 downwards.
GGCACTGGACAAGCACCTAAAGTCGGTTCCTGACCAGCTGGGCTGTGGCTCGTACGTTGGTTTGCGTGCAGCCAGCAGCAACAGCCTGGTTGATCAGGCTCTGATCCACCAGGAGGCCTGGTCACAGACCGGGCCGCGGGGGCGTTGACCCCCGGAACTCTCTCCAGGTAAACTCCAGGTAAACTCCATTGAAGATACCGCAAGATTCCAAGAAGACTTCAACCAAATCTTCAAATGGAGCTCTGTCTCGACCCCTGCAACCACAAATAGGTGAGTACATATTACGAACATGGGTAAGAATGGCCTGTGACCGAGTCGTAATGGGTTTTGCGGCAAAACAAACTCAGCAGATAGACTATAACTTGTATTTCCTTTCACAGATATAATTTCCATTTTTACAAGATGCAAAACAGCGCAGACGGGCATTTAGCAATGCAAGACAAGTCACCCAGGTGGAAATATTTAGCTCAAGACTTTCACACTTTCAGGCGTCACGGGAGCTGTGCAATGTTGCAAAGGCAAAACCCAGAAAAGCGGGGGAAACTTTTCAGGGAGGTAGTGTGGGCCACACACTGGCTTGGCTAAAGTTTTCCCCCCCGTGGCTTGTCTTGCATATACAAGATGACACTTATGTACCTAGTACGATAGGATTGAAATTTTACCACATGATGGTACAGATCAAAAGCAAAAGCCCGAGAGAGGACCCCCCATATAAAACCCGCTGATACACAAGTTGGCAAATCTGACCAAAGTGAACCACCACCCCCCTCACTTTGGGTTGTCTGTCAATTGGACAATGAACCAAGGGACTTATTTTAAAGAAGGACCCAAAAAACATTAAACCCTTAGTACCCGGTTCCGGTTGGGAAGGAGCCTTTATAGGAGTATGTACATATGCAGAAAAAAATAAATACACTTTGCATTCCAATACAAATGATGAAAGGGATTTGCTTTTGTCATTTTTTTTTTTTTTGTATGGAAAACATACAAGAAAAAGGGGTTCATATTGCAAATTTTTTCTTCCCACTTAGGTCACCTATTTGTTTTTTTCATTTTCTTAATATTTTGTTTTTAAATTTTTTCCTTTTCACTCCAGGGAAAAAGTGAAAAAGAATCCCCTTCCTCTGTGATCATGTGTCAAAGCAACAAAAATGCCAAAAACAGGGGGCCAGAACCCTTTCCCGTATAAATTAACTATATAAAAAGAAAAAACTTTGTTTTTTTTTTCTTGGGTCCCCCCTCCCTCGGGGGGAGACGGAAAGGTGATTGAAAAAAAAACACAAGAAAGACAAAAATAATTTTAAACATATCATAACATCGTAAAGGGGAAAAGGTTTCCTTGAAGAAAAAATTGGGCGGAGGCAGTTTTTAACCTTCGTCTTGTGTCCATTGGGCAGGGGGTGGGGGTAAGGTGCTCCCCAAAAAAACTGTATAGGGGTGGTAGCCAGGGCATGTAGGGGGCTGTAGGCTCATGTCCCAGCCACGCCTCGCCTCCCCGGGGGAAAACAGGGTGACCACGCAGCACGATTCGAAGAGCAGGCACAAGCACGTCGTTGGGGGAAGACAATGTATTAGTTTTATCTTTTTTATGTCAGGTTGTCTTAATTTTTTTTTTTTTTTTTTTTTTTTTCCCCGGGTATCCCCCGGGCCCCGGGGTCAAATTTATTCACCTACGTGCTTTGTGTCCTATAACATCTCAGAGCCATCGAGAAAAATTTTATGAAACCCAAAATCTTAAATAATCTTAATTACTTTCCTATGACTTATTTACCTATTTAATTTAATTTAAAAGGGTTGGTGTCTTACCTAACAAAGTTTGTTTTTGATTAAGACTTGTGTAAGCAAATCTGTCTTCTTATGGAAGAAATTTAAAAAAAAAAATTTAATGCTTTTTATGTATAATTTTGAGTCTTGATCTGATTTTTTTCATCCCTTTAATGTTAAAAATTTTAATAATGCAACATCGGGTGTCTTTAAACTTAATGTTTTGTATGTTTAGGATTTTATTTCTATCCTCTTTTGGGAAAAATTGAAATAGTTTTGGGATGTTTATATACAAACTTACAATTTTTTTAATAAAATTTTGGATAGGGTTATAAGGGAAATTAAAACCCCTTCTAGTCCCTTCAAACCTTCATTTTAATGATTATTAGCATAATAAACATTAGCCACACTCTGCCTTTTTCCATTTTAGTGCACTGGGGTACAGGGTCATGCACTACTGATGTTTCCCAGTTATGCATGAGGTACGGGGGTCTGCACACATGTTGTATTCCTCTATACCTGGGGTACGGGGTCATGCACTACATGTTGTATTCCATCAGTACATGAGGTAAGGGGCATCCTACTTTTATGTATTCCATCTGTGCCTGAGGTAGGGGGGTCATGCCTACATGTATGTATTCCATTAGTGCACTGAGGTCGGGGGTCATGCACTCAGTATGTATTTCTCACACTGGGCAGAAGGAGTAGTGTGTAAAATTCAAATATACAAAAACCCTAAAAATGCCCAAAAAAGCCAGATAAACACCCACGGCGGTTTTTTTTTTTTTTTCTTTTTTGCCCTAATGTTTATATAGAACATCTGTTTACAACGCCGCCCAGACCGCTGTGAAAAATAACTTTTCCTTAACACGTCACTTACATACCAGGAACCTTAAAGGGTTTCCCTTAACACAGTCACTTCAGAACCGGGAACCTTAAAGGGTTTCCCTTTAACACAGTCACTTCGTCCCAGGAACCTTCAAGTTCCCTTTAAACACAGTCCTTACAGTACCAAAACCCTTTAAAGGGTTCCAAACACATCACTTACAGCCCAGGAACCTTCAAGTTCCCTTAATCGTCACTTACGTCCAGGAACCTTAAAGGGGATTTTAAACATCACTTACGTACCGGGAAACCCTTCAAGGTTCTTTAACCCAAGCCACTTACGTGCCAGGAACCTTAAAGGGTTTCCTTAACACGTTATTACGTCCAGGACCTTCAAGGTTCCTTAAAAAGTCATTTACAGTCCCAAACCTAAAGGGGTCCCTTAACACTTTTCACTTACAGTACCAGGAACCTTAAAGTTCCTCAACACAGACATTTACAGTACCGGAACCTTCAAGGTTTTTTAACACAATCACTTACAGTCCCGGGAACCTTCAAGTTCCTTAACACAGTCAGTTACAGTCCAGGAAACCTTTAAAGTTCCCCTTAACCAGTCACTTACAGAAACCGGGAACCTAAAGGGTTTTTCCTTAACGCAGTCCTTACAAAACCCAGGAACCTCGGGTTCCCTTTAAACCCACAGTCACTTACAGAACTGGGAAACCTTTCGGTTCTTAGCACAACACTTACAGTACCGGGAAACCCTTAAAGGGACCCTTTACAAATCACTTCTTACGGAACCTTCAAGGTTCCTTTAACACGGAACTTACAGAACCGGGAACCCTTTAAAGGGTTCCTTAAACACAGTCATTTTACAGTCCCAGGAACCTTAAAGGGTTCCTTAACACACCCATTTACAGTACCGGGAACAATTCAAGGTTCCTTTTAACACAGTCACCAACAGTACCAGGAACCCTTTAAAGGTTCCTTAACACAGCATTTACAGTCCCGGGAACCCTTAAAGGTTCCTTAAACAGTCCCCAACAGTACCAAACCTACAAAGTTCCTTTAACACAGTCACCTACAGTCCGGGAAACCCTTCAAGGTTCCTTAACCAGTCACTTACAATCCCCAGGGAAAATTAAAGGTTTTCCTTACACATTCACCAACAGTACCAGGAATTTCAAGGCCCCCTTAAACACATCACCTACAGTACCAGGAACTTTTCAAGGTTCCTTGCCCAGTCACCCCAGTACCAGGACCTCAAGGTTCCGTAACACAGTCACTTACGTACCGGGAACCTTCAAGGTTCTTTAACACATAAATTACGTCCCGGGAACCTTAAAGGTTCCTTAACACATAAATTTACGTAAAAAGAACCCTTAAAGGGTTTTTTAACACAGTCAATTACGTCCCAGGTCTTCAAGGTTCCTAACACAGTCAATTACAGTAAGGGAACATTAAGGGTTTCCCTTTAACACTTTAAATTATAGCCCAGGAACCTTCAAGGTTCCTTAAACAGTAAATTACAGTACGAGAAACCTTCAAGGTTCCTTAACACAGTCACTACAGTCCGGGGAACCCTTAAAGGTTTCCCTTAAACAGTCAATTACAGTACCAGAAATTTAAAAAGGTTCCTTAACACTTTCAATTATAGTACGGGAAACCCTTAAAGGGTTCCCTTAACACAGTCAATTACAGTACGAGGCCCTTTAATTTTCCTTAAAACGCAGTCCACTTACATACCAGGAACCTTTAATTTTCCTTAACACAGTCACTTACAGCCCGGAAACCTTCAAGGTTCCTTAACACAGTCAATTACAGTACCAGGAACCTTAAAGGTAGCGGTTGCGGACAGTGTCAGCGTGCTTCGTTGTCTCCCGGTTTTCGGGTGTTTTAAAGGTCGCTCTTACGTGCTAGAATTTTAATTTTGTGTCATCATCCTTACATACATCCTCTAGCGCCTGGAACCAATTTGGGCAAAACATTATTACGGTAAAAAAAGGAAATTAGTGTGCAACCTGCAAGTTTACTCCCAGAGGGGCCTAGGGGCCCGTGTCCCGGTGAAAAAAATAATAATATTGAACTTTGGTCAGAGGAAAGAAATCTCCCCGAAAGCATTGATATACATAGTGATAGTGTATACTACATGGCCCCCCTAGTTTTGAGATAAAGGCTAAAGTGTCATTTGAAAAAAGTGGGTTTTTTTAAAAGAAGGTAACCCATAGAGGGGGTGCCAGAAGTCGCCAGAAAATTACCCCAGGTCAGCTGTTTTTTAATAATCTTCCTTGCCTGCTTGTTACTCGCATAAATCAGGGTACCACTGAATGCAGAACGTGTTGATAGAACTAACCCGTATTTTAATGGACTTAGTGGAGTGGAGTGATTTCATTGTTTCTTTTTTTTTTGAAATCCAGACGTTACTGTTAATTTCTAAACCTGTTTTCCCGGGGGTCGCAAAAAAACAACGAGAACAATTATTTTTTCTACAGAAAAAGCGTCCTTCCCCAAAATTTGCACCAGTCAATATGTGATAATAAGCATTTTTTGGGGGGAGCGGAAAAAAAAAAAAAGAGAACTAGATCAGCGATTGATAAACAAGGGTGGAGGGCGACCGTTCGTATTTTAGGGTGCCGCGTCACCGGGTTTTAACCGCAAATTATACTTTTTATCAATCAAAACACATATTACTCGGGTAGATAAATTTTCCCGTAGACCTTTATGTGTTAGCTAAAAACACCGACCTTGGGTTTTAAAAAAGTGACCAAATGATCAGATCAGACAGATGGTCCGAACCCTTGCTGGCCGAACCCTTTCTGGTCCGAACCCTTACGGTCCCAACCCTTGACTGGCCCCAACCCGGACTGGTTTCAAAACGGTTTCGTTTTGCACCACCTAGCAGGTTATTAAAGAATATTAAGGGTTGCTAGTAGAATTGCGTAATCAACCATTTAAATCATTATGAAGTGTGTGTAGTCTGTGTCATCAACAAGGGCTTCCCCATGCTAAACTGCCTTTTTGTGGAAATTGTGTCACGCCCCCCTTTTGCAATACCCAAGAACTAGCTAAAAGCATAAAAACAGGGGAAATGTTTTTGGGTATGCCCAAATGAGATAAATCTGGGAAAAAAAATCACAAGGGATTAAAAGAGGTCAACATCAAAGCTGCTTTCATAGAAAACCTGGGAAATTTTTACAAAATGGGGAAAATAAAAAGTCCGGGCTGAATGTAATGCCCTTGATACTGGCCATTAGTGAAAGTAAGGCTGGGATATGTCCCGGTAGTCATAATGGGGGGGGGATGTGCTGTCCTGGAGACGTAATGGGGGGTGGAGGGCTGCCTGGGAGACGTAATGGTGAAGCTGGAGGGTGTCCCGGAGCATAAGGTGAAGCTGGAATTTCTGTCCCGGGAGACAGTAATGGGGGGCGGGAAGCTTCCTGGGAGACAGAATGGGGAAGCTGGAGATTTTTTCCCGGATCGGGAATTTTACGCAGGAAGGAAAACATATAAATACCTCATAGGGGGCAGGACCTAGTAGGGAAAAAAAGTGAGTCAAAGATAAATAAAACCCAAAATTGCAAACTGAAATACCGGGAAAAGAAACAAGGGATCCCCAAACAATAGTGAGGTATATTACCAAAAAAAAACTGGTGGGGAACCATTTTTGGTGCTAGGGGGGATAGAAGAAGACAGGGAAAAATGCACCCAAAGGGGAAAACGTCACAGAAACCCAAGGGAAAGGAAAACCCCCGCCTGTCACATACATGCATCGGTATCTGCGGGATGGGAAAACTGGAAAAAAGATGGGGCGTGCAACATGACCACCCCAGGAAATGCCATGCCCCTATGACAAACAGAAAATGCAAATCCCTTCCGTAAGTTTTTCACCCCGAAAATGTGTACCCCTTCAGTCAGGAAAGACTGGGCTATAACTTTAAAATTTCCGGCATCCATCTAAAGGGGACAAAAGATACAAAACATCCCGGGCCCGGGAAAACCGGGACCACACCATCAAGAGGGAGAGGTTTTTTTTGTGCCCGGAAGGAAAAAAAATGGCAGGGAAAAGGCAGAAACGACACCCAAAACAGTCATTCCTGGGGGAACCACATCGATGGCCTCCACTCCAAACCAACAGATACAATACTAAATGCCGGGAAAAAAATCCCCCCCCAGTACCAACAAAACCCCATTTTGATAATTTTTCTTTTTCAAAATACAGGGTCTAAAGCCAGCAACAAACAACAAAATACCTTTCATCCGTGGACTGCTTGCAGGGCAAAGGCAATGTTCGCGGCTTTCACTGAGACCCACATAAAGGATCACTTGGACAACGAAATATGGATTCCCAGGTTACAACCTATACAGATGTGACAGAGTGAACAGCAGAAAGGGCGGGGGTTGGCCTGTACATTGCAGAGCCCACTTGTTTGCACAGAACTGCTAAATGCCTCAAATGATGTAGTGGAAGTTTTAGCAGTAAAGGTCGAGAACCAAAACCTATTCATTGTGATAGTCTACAAGCCTCCGGATGCAACATCCCAGCAATTCCAGGAACAGCTGTTTAAAAATTGACCACTGTCTGGAAAACCTTCCAGCTCCTGCACCCAACATCTTGCTCCTGGGGGATTTCAAAACTTAAGGCACCTAAAAGGGAGGAATATATGCAAATAATATTGTTGCAGTAATAACACCAGGAGGCAGCTCTGATGAAAACTCACACTCACGTGAGCTTTTAAATCTCTGCACAAAATTCAATTTAAACCAGCAAATAATAGAGCCTACTAGACTGGAGAATACACTAGACCTAAATCTTCACTAACAATGATGATCTGATAAGAAATATCACCAATCAAAAAAAAATTATACTCAATCACAACAAATTGAGGTTCAGTCATGTATGCACGGGCCCCAGACCGACATAATTAGATTAGTCACGAGGGAGCATTCACCAAAATTTCAACTTCAATAACAAAAACAAAAGGGGGACCAAGTAAACCCAAAGTCCTAACCGATATAAGCTGGGAAGATATACAAGCAACACAGACCCCAACTTATGCCTAGAACAGATTAACTCGGTGGCACTCGATGTATGCACAAGGCTTATTCCTCTAAAAAAAGGAGGAGTAGATGTAAAACAGAAAGAACAGGCGCTCCCTTTACAGCGACCGGAAAAGAAAAACAGAGGGGCCCTAAAAGAGGTCAATATATCTGAAATCGTAGGAGACACTGGTCAGAGAAATAGCAAGCATCGAACTTAAGCTAAAAGAATCCTTTAGGATCAGGAATCGCGGGAAGAACTAAAAGCCATAAATGAAATCGAAAGAAACCCAAGTATTTCTTCTCCTATGCCCAAAACAAAATCGAGAACAACGTCCAGTATTGGGCCCCTACTTAAACAAGATGGGTCCTACACAGATGACAGCAAGGAAATGAGTGAGCTACTCAAGTCCCAATATGACTCAGTTTTTAGCAAGCCGCTAACCAACTGAGAGTCGAAGATCAAAATGAATTTTTTATGAAAAGAGCCACAAAATTTGATTAACACAAGCCTATCCGATGTTATCCTGACCCAAATGACTTCGAACAGGCGATAAATGACATGCCCATGCACTCTGCCCAGGGCCAGACTCATGGAACTCTGTGTTCATCAAGAACTGCAAGAAACCCCAAACACGAGCCTTTTCCATCCTATGGAGGGGGGCATGGACACGGGGGTCGTCCCCCAGTTTACTAAAAACAACAGACATAGCCCACTCCACAAAGGGGGCAGTAAAGCAACAGCAAAGAACTACAGACCAATAGCACTAAACATCCCATATCATTTAAAAATTTTTTGAAAGGGTCCTAAGAAGCAAGATCACCACCCATCTAGAAACCCATCAGTTACACAACCCAGGGCAACATGGTTTAGAACAGGTCGCTCCTGTCTGTCTCAACTATTGGACCACTACGACAAGGTCCTAAATGCACTAGAAGACAAAAAGAATGCAGATTTTAAATATACAGACTTTGCAAAAGCCTTCGACAAGTGTGACCATGGCGTAATAGCGCACAAAATGCGTGCTAAAGGAATAACAGGAAAAGTCGGTCGATGGATCTATAATTTCCTCACTAACAGAACACAAGAGTAGTCGTCAACAGAGTAAAGTCCGAGGCAGCTACGGTGAAAAGCTCTGTTCCACAAGGCACCCGTCCGGCCTCCCATCTTGGGTTTCCCCATCCTATATCCGACATAGACAAGGATGTCAGCCACAGCACCGTGTCTTCCCTTTGCAAAATGACACCCGAATCTGCATGACTGTGTCTTCCATTGCAGACACTGCAAGCTCAGGCAGACACCAACCAAATCTTCAGTGGGCTTGCAGAAAACAATATGAAGTTCAACGATGAGAAATTTCAATTACTCAGATATGGTAAACATGAGGAAATTAAATCTTCACAGAGTACAAAACAAATTCTGGCCACAAAATAGAGCGAAACACCCCAAAGTCAAAGACCTGGAGTGATCATGTCGGAGGATCTCACCTTCAAGGACCATAACATTGTATCAATCGCATCTGCTAGAAAAATGACAGGGTGGATAATGAGAACCTTCAAAATAAGAGGGACCAGATGGGCACCTTTAGGCACTTTTTTCTTTAGGTGGAATATTTTTGCACACTAACAGCACCTTTCAAGGGGGTGAAATTGCCGACCAGAAAAAGTACAGGAACTTTCACGGCGCGCATAACGGAGATAAAAACCTCATTTTGGAGCGCTTGAGCTTCCTAAACCCGTATTCCCTGGAAAGCA
>NW_026471836.1:0-11945 GCF_026875155.1 Cherax quadricarinatus | reverse complement strand
TAATGTTGTGATAATTGTTTAATAATTCCCCCACTATAGAGTCGGCTTATTGGACGGTAATTTAAAGGATGGCTTTCCCTGATTTGAATATGGGAAACCACATTAGCATCTTCCACATCTCTGGCACAACCTGGTAAGGAGGGGAGCATTGAATACACTCGTTAATGGTGACTAGCTCCATCTTGCATTCCTTAAGTCCCTTGAAAACAACTCATCGGGTCCCGGGGACTTATTTTGCTTCAGTTTGTCTATCTGTTTAAAAAACCATGTCCCTCGTGACAGAAATATTAGTTTAACTTAAATTCATCAGGAACTAAATAATTGTTAATTACTGGAATTCATTTACATCTTCCTGTGTAAAAACCGACAAAAATAGTCATTAAAAAAGGGAAAACACATTTCCAGTTCTTTATCCGTCAGCTGTCCATTCCCAGATTTCAGAGGTCCTACTTTTTCTTCACTTCGTCTATACACTTGAAAGAACCCCTTTGGATAGTCTTTGATTCATTAGCGACTCTAATTTCATAGTCACGTTTACCCTTTTCTAATCGCCTTTTTTACTTCTCTTTTAAGCTGAACATATTGGTCGAAAGGTTAACCTCTCCTCTTTCTGATGCGCCTATAAATTCCCTTTTTTCCCCTAATAGATGCTTTAACCTCCTGTTAACCCATTTGGGATCGTTATTATTAGCCCTAATTTCTCTCGGGGGAATGTATTTTACTCGGGGGCACTGTGTACATTATTAAGAAAACAATCATAAAAGCAGATCCCTTATATTCATAAGTATGATTATCGTCAATAAAATCATTAGCTAGATAACCCCAATCAAGAATAGACAGATGTTCCTAAGGGCCATTATAATCGGCAGAACGAAATCGGGGATTTTTACTGTATTATCATTGTTCTTGCATTCCCCAAATTTAATGCTAAAGGTGATGGATTTGTGATCACTTGCGCCAAGCTCTTCAGTGATCTCCAGATTATTCACTAGTGTTTCCTTATTTGACAAGACTAGGTCTAGCAAATTATTACCTGGTAGGTTCAGTTACACTCTGTTTCAGAAAACAGTCCTGAACTGTTTCCATGAAGTCACTGGACTCTAGATTACCCGTCAAAAATTACAGTCAATTTGGCTAAAGTTAAGTCCCTACTATGACTACGTTACTGTGTCCAGAGCCCTAACAATTTGTCCAAAGAAGTCTCCCTCTATCGTGATCCAAGCCTGGAGGTCGGTATATTACACCTAGAATTAGTTTTTCTTGACCCTCCACGAACTCTACCCAAACAGACTCTGTTACTGCTCCATCTATTTTTATACCTTTTTTTATGCAACAATTAATATTTTCTCGAACATACAATGCAACTCCTCCCCCCTTCCCATTACATCTATCCACATTGAATAACTTAAATCCCTGAATATTACACTCAGCAGTCATATCCCGACTCTTTAAATCATACCACGTTTCAGTTAATGCAATGATATCAAAGTTCCCAGCACATGCTACCAAACGTAGTTCATTAATTTTATTTCTTGCACTTCTACTGTTAGCATAAAATACCATCATATGTTTTTTCTTCTGCACATTTTTCATATTCATCTTTGTTTTTACACAATTTCTGAAATTATCATTACCCCGAGTTACTCCATGACAGTTACTATTAAGATTCTTAATATCAGAGCATAAGTCAATATATCCATACTCATTATTAATCATTTCTAAACCCATACCTCTAACTAATCCTAGTTTAAAGTCCTAACAACCCCCTCAACTGAGTTAGCAAGAAAACCCACACCTTCCCTGGATAAGTGAACCCCATCCCTGGCATACATGTCATTTCGGCCACAGAAGTTGTCCCAGTTGTCAATGAATGGTACTGCATTATCCTTACAGTATTTATCCAGCCAACAATTAATACCAATTGCTCTGGACAACCATTCATTACCAACACCTCTTCTTGGCAAAATGCCACATATAACAGGGCGCCCCCCCTTCTTCCTAATCATGTCTATAGCTGTCCTGAACTTTCTAACTAAGTCCTCACTTCTACGCTTGCCTACATCATTGCTCCAGCACTGAGGCAAATAATAGGATTGATCCCATTACCGTTCATGATGTTGTCAAGCCGGCTAACAATGTCCTCCATCCCAGCCCCAGGAAAGCATACCCTCTGTCTCCTACTCCTGTCCTTCAAGCAGAATGCCCTATCCATGTATCTAACCTGGCTATCCCCAACAACAACAATATTCTTACCTTCCTTGTCGTTCGTCGTGACGATCCCAGTAGTAGACACACATTCGTCGGGCAGCACCGAGAATGCGTTGGAGGTTTCCACGGGAGTTTCCACAGCAGTCTCTTTCTTCTTCATCGTTTTGGCTTTCCATTCGTCTTCTTGATCGTCAACTTCATCGTCCCCCTGCTGTCCAGCCACTGACCACGATCCCTTCTTGACCTGAGGACTCGAAACAGGAGGACTACTACGAATCCTCTTGTTTTCCTCGGTCAATCGCCGTATCTCCATCTTCGCTGCCTTCAATTCTTCCTTAAGTTGCTGGTAAAGTTGCTCGATGGAGGCATCTTGGTTCAGTCCACGGGAGCAAACAAGACACTTTTCACAGAGTTAAGTACAGGTCAGCACTCAAAGTACAGGTCACCACTCAAGAGCACACGAACAGGTCTTCACAGAGCTAAGTACACGTCACCACTGAGATGATTTACTGTGTAAGGAACCTCCCGTATGAAGATAGACTTAAAGCCTTAAATCTCCACTCTCTGGAGAGGCGTAGAATGAGGGGAGATATCATTGAAGTGTATAAGTGGATGACGGGCATAAACAAGGGAGACATTAATAAAGTACTGAGGGTGTCGAACCAGGTAAGAACCAGGAATAATGGATTTAAGTTGGATAAATTTAGATTTAGAAAGGACATAGGTAAGTACTGGTTTTCTAACAGAGTTGTAGATGCGTGGAACAGTCTTCCCAGTGGGGTGATAGAGGCTAGGACCTTGGGTAGCTTTAAGAAGAGACTGGACAAATATATGAGTGGGAGGGGCTGGGTTTGATTGGTGTTGGGGGGTGCGGGAGTTGTTTCTTGAGTAGCTTTAGGTAGATGTCGTTTTGATAAGGACCTGCCTCGTATGGGCCAGTAGGCCTTCTGCAGTGTTCCTACATTCTTATGTTCTTAACTTCTTGGGATCTTAATACTTGGGAATTCTTCGCTTGCCTAATTCTTGGGCACGACCTACTTCAACATTGAACAAATGTTACACGACCTATGACTGCTTCACCTCTCCTGCCAACGGTTTATAAGCTCCTTCTCAGCACGTATGCCCTATTCTATTCAAGATTGATGGACTGACCACATCGACTCAAGGTTGAGGGACTGATTACCTCATTCTCCTCCTGTTCTTCAAGATTCTCCTTTGTATGGACTGATGAAGCCACTGTGTGGCGAAACGTTTCCTCAATAAAGATACCCAAGAGTTGCACATGCATCTAATTTAACTTCTTAATTTGTATTGATAAAGCCACTGGATGGCGAAACGTTTACAATGAAGATAACCAGATGTTGCACAAGTGTCTTAACTTTTTCCAATCTTGGAGAGTCGATACTGATGTTGGTACACAGTATCAGTGTACCGTCTCCCAGGATGGAGCTTTTTATAGCAAGATACCCTTGTAGAGCATTGTTTGACAGATTGAACATTAAAATGGTCAATCTGTCAGACACTGCAACACAAGGGTATCTTGGTACAGACCTGCAATCAACTTCGACAACTTCCACTAGTGAGAGCGGCTGGATTTGAGAGGGACCTGACCTCTCATCATCTGAGTTCTTACCTCTCCTAGTGCCTACGTCTCACCTCTTGGCGCTATAAAAAGCTCCATCCTGTCACTTCATCTCCATATTGTTTCATACTATGGAACAATGCTCTTCTCCAGACTGAGGGACTGACCACCTCAAAACTTTAAGGGTGATGGACTGATTACATCATCTTCAAGTATCTTCTGCTTCTATCAATTTTTCTGTACTTGACTGAAGAAGCCTACTGTGTAGGCGAAACGTTTCATAATAAAATACCTAACTGTTGCATATTTGTCTTACCTAACAATCTGTCAGTATTTTATACCATTTTAATGTTCAATTTGTATGGACTGATGAAGCCACTGTGTGGCGAAACGTTTCCTCAATAAAGATACCCAAGAGTTGCACATGCGTCTAATTTAACTTCTTAATTTGTATTGATAAAGCCACTGGATGGCAAAACGTTTACAATGAAGATAACCAGATGTTGCACAAGTGTCTTAACTTTTTCCAATCTTGGAGAGTCGATACTGATGTTGGTACACAGTATCAGTGTACCGTCTCCCATCGTTCCTCTGCACCAGAATAAAAGCACACTCTCCTCAACATGGATCAGAATACATTAAGCAATGACTGTGCAGTTATATCAATCTTCCGTACATTAAAATATCTCAAAAATAATAAACAGAACTCATTTTAAGTACTTTATTGACACGGAGAACAAAATATCTATACAGAGCAGAAGACTCACAACGATCGTACATGTAATACAGAACGTACAATAATGGCAACTTGATGAGAATATATACACAAGTGTCTTAGTCCTTCTGCAGAGGTGATACATGGAGGCTGTGCATACTGTCATATTGGTCCATATGGTCCATGTATGTACTGTCATCCTCGTCCAGAGAGTCCCTGGAAGGTGATACATAGGGACTGTATGTACTGTCATTCTCGTCCATTGAGTCCCTGGAAGGTGATACATAAGGACTGTATGCACTGTCATCCTCGTCCAGTGAGTCCCTGAAAGGTGATACATAGGGATTGTATGTACTGTCATACTCGTCCATTGAGTCCCTGGAAGGTGATACATAGGGACTGTATGCTCTGTCATCCTCGTCCAGTGAGTCCCTGAAAGGTGATACATAGGGATTGTATATACTGTCATCCTCGTCCAGAGAGTCCCTGGAAGGTGATACATAGGGACTGTATGTACTGTCATAATCGTCCATTGAGTCCCTGGAAGGTGATACATAGGGACTGTATGCACTGTCATCCTCGTCCAGTGATTCCCTGAGAGGTGATACATAGGGATTGTATGTACTGTCATATTCGTCCAGTGAGTCCGTGGGAGGTGGTACATGGGGACTATATGTACTCTCATCCTCGTCCAGTGAGTCCTTGGGAGGTGATGCATCAGGACTGTATGCACTGGCATCCTCGTCCAATGAGTCCCTGGGAGGTGATACATAAGGGCCGTATGTATTGTCATCTTCGTCCATAGAATCCCTGGGAGGTGATACACAGAGACTGTATGTACTCTCATCCTGGGCCAGAGGAACCATGGGAGGTGGTACATTGATGCTGTGTGTAGTGTCATCCTGGTGCAGAGGAACCATGGGAGGTGGTACATTGATGCTGTGTGTAGTGTCATCCTGGTGCAGAGGAACCATGGGAGGTGGTACACTGATGCTGTGTGTAGTGTCATCCTGGTGCAGAGGAACCATGGGAGGTGGTACATTGATGCTGTGTGTAGTGTCATCCTGGTGCAGAGGAACCATGGGAGGTGGTACACTGATGCTGTGTGTAGTGTTATCCTGGCGCAGAGGAACCATGGGAGGTGGCACACTGACGCTGAGTATAGTGTCATCCTGGTCCAGAGGGTACATGGGAGGTGGTGTTAGGTAAGACACATATGCAACAGTTAGGTATCTTTATTTCGAAACGTTTCGCCTACACAGTAGGCTTCTTCAGTCGAGTACAGAAAAGTTGATAGAAGCAGAAGATACTTGAAGACGATGTAATCAGTCCATCACCCTTAAAGTTTTGAGGTGGTCAGTCCCTCAGTATGGAGAAGAGCATTGTTCTGTTGTCTGAAACAATATTGTTTCACCTTCCAGGGACTCAATGGACGAGAATGACAGTACATACAGTCCCTATGTATCACCTTCCAGGGACTCTCTGGACGAGGATGACAGTACATACATGGACCATATGGACCAATATGACAGTATGCACAGCCTCCATGTATCACCTCTGCAGAAGGACTAAGACACTTGTGTATATATTCTCATCAAGTTGCCATTATTGTACGTTCTGTATTACATGTTCGATCGTTGTGAGTCTTCTGCTCTGTATAGATATTTTGTTCTCCGTGTCAATAAAGTACTTAAAATGAGTTCTGTTTATTATTTTTGAGATATTTTAATGTACGGAAGATTGATATAACTGCACAGTCATTGCTTAATGTATTCTGATCCATGTTGAGGAGAGTGTGCTTTTATCCTGGTGCAGAGGAACGATGGGAGACGGTACACTGATACTGTGTACCAACATCAGTATCGACTCTCCAAGATTGGAAAAAGTTAAGACACTTGTGCAACATCTGGTTATCTTCATTGTAAACGTTTCGCCATCCAGTGGCTTTATCAAAACAAATTAAGAAGTTAAATTAGACGCATGTGCAACTCTTGGGTATCTTTATTGAGGAAACGTTTCGCCACACAGTGGCTTCATCAGTCCATACAAATTGAACATTAAAATGGTATAAAATACTGACAGATTGTTAGGTAAGACACATATGCAACAGTTAGGTATCTTTATTATGAAACGTTTCGCCTACACAGTAGGCTTCTTCAGTCAAGTACAGAAAAATTGATAGAAGCAGAAGATACTTGAAGACGATGTAATCAGTCCATCACCCTTAAAGTTTTGAGGTGGTCAGTCCCTCAGTCTGGAGAAGAGCATTGTTCCATAGTATGAAACAATATGGAGATGAAGTGACAGGATGGAGCTTTTTATAGCGCCAAGAGGTGAGACGTAGGCCACTAGGAGAGGTAAGAACTCAGATGATGAGAGGTCAATTCCCTCTCAAATCCAGCCGCTCTCACTAGTGGAAGCTGTCGAAGTTGATTGCAGGTCTGTACCAAGATACCCTTGTGTTGCAGTGTCTGACAGATTGACCATTTTAATGTTCAATCTGTCAAACAATGCTCTACAAGGGTATCTTGGTACAGACCTGCAATCAACTTCGACAACTTCCACTAGTGAGAGCGGCTGGATTTGAGAGGGACCTGACCTCTCATCATCTGAGTTCTTACCTCTCCTAGTGGCCTACGTCTCACCTCTTGGCGCTATAAAAAGCTCCATCCTGGGAGACGGTACACTGATACTGTGTACCAACATCAGTATCGACTCTCGAAGATTGGAAAAAGTTAAGACACTTGTGCAACATCTGGTTATCTTCATTGTAAACGTTTCGCCATCCAGTGGCTTTATCAATACAAATTAAGAAGTTAAATTAGACGCATGTGCAACTCTTGGGTATCTTTATTGAGGAAACGTTTCGCCACACAGTGGCTTCATCAGTCCATACAAAGGAGAATCTTGAAGAACAGGAGGAGAATGAGGTAATCAGTCCCTCAACCTTGAGTCGATGTGGTCAGTCCATCAATCTTGAATAGAATAGGGCATACGTGCTGAGAAGGAGCTTATAAACCGTTGGCAGGAGAGGTGAAGCAGTCATAGGTCGTGTAACATTTGTTCAATGTTGAAGTAGGTCGTGCCCAAGAATTAGGCAAGCGAAGAATTCCCAAGTATTAAGATCCCAAGAAGTTAAGAACATAAGAATGTAGGAACACTGCAGAAGGCCTACTGGCCCATACGAGGCAGGTCCTTATCAAAACGATCTCTACCTAAAGCTACTCAAGAAACAACTCCCGCACCCCCCAACACCAATCAAACCCAGCCCCTCCCACTCATATATTTGTCCAGTCTCTTCTTAAAGCTACCCAAGGTCCTAGCCTCTATCACCCCACTGGGAAGACTGTTCCACGCATCTACAACTCTGTTAGAAAACCAGTACTTACCTATGTCCTTTCTAAATCTAAATTTATCCAACTTAAATCCATTATTCCTGGTTCTTACCTGGTTCGACACCCTCAGTACTTTATTAATGTCTCCCTTGTTTATGCCCGTCATCCACTTATACACTTCAATGATATCTCCCCTCATTCTACGCCTCTCCAGAGAGTGGAGATTTAAGGCTTTAAGTCTATCTTCATACGGGAGGTTCCTTACACAGTAAATCATCTCAGTTGTGACGTGTACTTAGCTCTGTGAAGACCTGTTCGTGTGCTCTTGAGTGGTGACCTGTACTTTGAGTGCTGACCTGTACTTGACTCTGTGAAGAAGTGTCTTGTTTGCTCCCGTGGACTGAACGAAGATGCCCTCCATCGAGCAACTTTACCAGCAACTTAAGGAAGAATTGAAGGCAGCGAAGATGGAGATACGGCGATTGACCGAGGAAAAAAAAGAGGATTCTGTAGTAGTCCTCCTGTTTCGAGTTCTCAGGTCAAGAAGGGATCGTGGTCAGTGGCTGGACAGCAGGGGACGACGAAGTTGACGATCAAGAAGACGAATGGAAAGCCAGAAACGATGAAGAAGAAAGAGACTGCTGTGGAAACTCCCGTGGAAACCTTAAACGCATTCTCGGTGCTGCCCGACGAATGTGAGTCTACTACTGGGATCGTCACGACGAACGACAAGGAAGGTAAGAATATTGTTGTTGTTGGGGATAGCCAGGTTAGATATATGGATAGGGCATTCTGCTTGAAGGACAGGAGTAGGAGACAGAGGGTATTCTTTCCTGGGGCTGGGATGGAGGACATTGTTAGCCGGCTTGACAACATCATGAACGGTAATGGGATCAATCCTATTATTTGCCTCAGTGCTGGAGGCAATGATGTAGGCAAGCGTAGAAGTGAGGACTTAGTTAGAAAGTTCAGGACAGCTATAGACATGATTAGGAAGAAGGGGGGGCGCCCTGTTATATGTGGCATTTTGCCAAGAAGAGGTGTTGGTAATGAATGGTTGTCCAGAGCAATTGGTATTAATTGTTGGCTGGATAAATACTGTAAGGATAATGCAGTACCATTCATTGACAACTGGGACAACTTCTATGGCCGAAATGACATGTATGCCAGGGATGGGGTTCACTTATCCAGGGCAGGTGTGGGTTTTCTTGCTAACTCAGTTGAGGGGGTTGTTTAGGACTTTAAACTAGGATTAGTTAGAGGTATGGGTTTAGAAATGATTAATAATGAGTATGGATATATTGACTTATGCTCTGATATTAAGAATCTTAATAGTAACTGTCATGGAGTAACTCGGGGTAATGATAATTTCAGAAATTGTGTAAAAACAAAGATGAATAGGAAAAATGTGCAGGAGAAAAACATATGATGGTATTTTATGCTAACAGTAGAAGTGCAAGAAATAAAATTAATGAACTACGTTTGGTAGCATGTGCTGGGAACTTTGATATCATTGCATTAACTGAAAACGTGGTATGATTTAAAGAGTCGGGATATGACTGCTGAGTGTAATATTCAGGGATTTAGTTATTCAATGTGGATAGATGTAATGGGAAGGGGGGAGGAGTTGCATTGTATGTTCGAGAAAATATTAATTGTTGCATAAAAAAGGTATATAAAATAGATGGAGCAGTAACAGAGTCTGTTTGGGTAGAGTTCGTGGAGGGTCAAGAAAAACTAATTCTAGGTGTAATATACCGACCTCCAGGCTTGGATCACGATAGGAGGGAGACTTCTTTGGGACGAAATTGTTAGGGCTTCTGGACACAGTAACGTAGTCATAGTAGGGGACTTTAACTTTAGCCAAATTGACTGGAATTCTTTGACAGGTAATCTAGAGTCCAGTGACTTCATGGAAAACAGTTCAGGACTGTTTTCTGAAACAGAGTGTAACTGAACCTACCAGGGGTAATAATTTGCTAGACCTAGTCTTGTCAAATAAGGAAACATAGTGAATAATTGGAGATCACTGAAGAGCTTGGCGCAAGTGATCACAAATCCATCACCTTTAGCATTAATTGGGAATGCAAGAACAATGATAATACAGTAAAAAATCCCCGATTTTCGTTCTGCCGATTATAATGGACTTAGGGAACATCTGTCTATTCTTGATTGGGGTTATCTAGCTAATGATTTTATTGACGATAATCATACTTATGAATATGAAGGGATCTGCTTTTATGATTGTTTTCTTAATAATGTACACAGTGCCCAGAGTATATACATTCCCCAGAGAGAAATTAGGTCTAATAATAAGATTCCCAAATGGGGTTAACAGGAGGTTAAAGCATCTATTGGGGGGAAAAAAAGGGGGAAAATTTATAGGCGCATCAGAAGAGGAGAGGTTAACCTTACGGGCCCAATATGTTCAGCTTAAAAGAGAATTTAAAAAGGCGATTTAGAAAGGCTAAACGTGACTATAAAATTTAGGGGTCGCTAATGAATCAAAGACAAATCCAAAGGGGTTCTTTCAAGTGTATAGGACGAAGGTGAAGGAAAAGTGGGAAACCCTCTGAAATCTGGGAATGGACAGCTGAGGATAATGAAATGGAAATGTGTTCCTTATTTAATGACTATTTTTTGTCGGTTTTTACACAGGAAGATGTAAATGAGTTTCCCAGAAATTTAAACAATTATTTAGTTCCTGATAAATTTAAGTTAACTAATATTACTGTCACGAGGGGACATGGTTATTAAACAGATAGACAAACTGAAGAAAAATAAGTCCCCGGGACCCGATGAGTTTTTTTTCAAGGGTATTTAAAAGGAATGCAAGATGGAGCTTAGTCAGCCATTTAAAGAGTGTATTCAATGCGCCATCCTTACCCGTGTTGTGCCAGAGATGTGGAGGATGGCTAATGTGGTTCCCTTTTTCAAATCAGGGGATAAGTCCACTCCTTCAAATTACCGTCCAATAAGCCTGACATCTATAGTGGGCAAGTTATTAGAATCAATTATCGCTGACATTATCAGAAGTCACCTTGAAGAGCATAACTTGATAAATGAATCCCAGCATGGATTCACGAGAGGTCGTTCCTGCCTGACAAACTTACTGACGTTCTTCAATAGAACATTTGAGGCAGTTGACAGTGATAAGGAATATGATATTGTTTATTTGGATTCTAGTAAAGCCTTCAGACAACGGAACAATGCTCTTCTCCAGACTGAGGGACTGACCACCTCAAAACTTTAAGGGTGATGGACTGATTACATCATCTTCAAGTATTTTCTGCTTCTATCAACTTTTCTGTACTCGACTGAAGAAGCCTACTGTGTAGGCGAAACGTTTCGAAATAAAGATACCTAACTGTTGCATATGTGTCTTACCTAACAATCTGTCGGTATTTTATACCATTTTAATGTTCATGGGAGGTGGTACATTGATGCTGTGTAGCAACATCAATATCCACTCTTTAGGACTGGATGAGATGGAGGCAATGTTGCTTCCATTTGTTGATGACTTTTTCTAACCCATTAAACGACGAAGAGTTCGCTTTCTCTTCCTTTCTAACTTTTTGTACTTTCTCTCCTGCCTTTCCGACCTCTCTTGCCTTTTATCCTGCCTCTTGTTCCTTCTTTCCTGCATTTCGTGCTCCAAACAACGCACCACCTTCCTAACAAGAGTGAATCTTCGAAGGCAAGAATCATGGTCCGTTATGGCATTCAGCTTAGCCTCTGAGATTCTCAATATTCTTTTCCATTCTTTGCGAACTCTTGACTTGTTGGACGAATGAACTCTGTGAATCTTGGAGTTGAGTTTGTCCTCCATTGTTACAAGACTGATAAGCGTATGTATGTATAATGTTCGCCAAGACCATAGTCCTGGCACGGGTCCCAATCTTGCGATGACCCGTCTCTGGCTCCCGATGGAGAAAGGTTTCCACAATGATGCGACGCATGCCGCTCAAGCGCCCCTCTGGTCAGTTCAACTGGTGCATCTCATAAGCGACACCATATGTAACTATGGACACTAGCGAGGAGGAGGATATGTCATTATTACAGGAAACAGCTTGTCTGGTTCGTTGACCCCTGATCATAGTGTGGC
>NW_026471835.1:0-29548 GCF_026875155.1 Cherax quadricarinatus | reverse complement strand
TTTATCAAAGCGTTTGATAAAAAAGGGTTGAGGTCGACCGTTCGTCACTGTAGGAGCTGCCAGAATCCCCGGTTTCTTCAACAGCAATTTATATTTTGTATAAATCAAATCACATATTATCGGGTAGTATTTCCAGTGATCCTTCATGTGTTACCCCAAATCCCGACCAGTATGTTTAATAGTGACCATGTCAGATCAGATCGACTGGTACGAACCCTTGACTGGTCCGAACCTTGATTTCGCCCGAACCTTGATGGTTTCAAACGGATTCGTTGGACAATAAAGCAGACTGTAACGGATGGGGTTGTAGGCGCCCTTATCAAACACAAACAATAAATATAAATCAGGAACGTGCACGTTAGCTGTCCAATATACAAGTACAGTTAGAAATAGAAATACAAATAGTTTAGAGCTTCATTTAAGGAGGTTATTAATAGAATATTCAAGAGGTTGCTAGTAGAACGTAAATAAACCCATTCAAATCATTATGAAGCTCTGCGTGGTCTGCGGTCAATCAAACAAACGGGCTTCCACATGGAAAAAATTGTCATTTTTGTGGAAGGAAATTGGTGTCCGCACCTTGTGCAGATATCAAAGAACTAGCTACAAGCAGTATTAAAACAGGGAAGTGTTTTTGAGTATGCCAAATGAGATAAATTTGTGGACTAAAATCACAAGGGTATTAAAAGGGACAACATCAAAGCTGCTTTCAAAGAAAACCTGGAAGTTTTCTACAACAGATGGGAACATAAAAAGTCTGGGCTGAATGGTACTGCCTTGATACTGGCCATGTAGTCAGAAACTGTAAGGCGGAGGTGAAGTTCCCCGGTAGTCAGTAAATGTGGGGCTGATAGTACTGTCCTGGGAGACATTAATGGTGAAGCTGGAGGTGCTGTCCTGGGAGACAGTAATGGTGAGCTGGAGATGCTTTTCCTGGGAGACAGTAATGGTTGAAGCTGGGGGGTGCTTCCTGGGAGACAGTAAATGGTGAAGCTGGAGATTTTGTCCAGGTAGTCGGGAATTATACGCAGGAAGGAATACATATAAATGACCTCATTTGGGGACAGCAGCCGTAGTAGGGAAACAAGTTTAGTCAAAGATAAGGTAAAACCCAAAATTGCAAACTAGAAATACCGCAGGAAATAGCAAAAAAGAGGAAATCCAATAGCAATAGTGAGGGGTTTTATTACCCAAAAAAAATGGTGGGGCTCCATTGTTGGTGCCAAGGAGGATAGGAGTAGACAGGGAAACATGCACCCAAAAGGAATACAGTCAAACAAACCCAGGCAAACGGAAACCAAGCCTGGGGCACATTTCTATGCACTTGGTATCTGCAGGCATGGGGAAATCTGGAAAAAAACAGGACGGGACGTGCAACTATGACCCCCTTGAAAATGAAATGCCCATATGGGCAACAGGAAATGCAAACTCCCTTCCTGTAAGGGTTTTTCACCCTTTAAAATGTGTACCTCTTCAGTACAGGAAGACTGTGCTATAACTTAAATTGCCAGGCACACTATCTAAAGGGGAAAAAAAGATACAAAACATCCAGGCATGGGAAAACCTGGGTAACCACAGTCACTCAAAAGGGGAGAGGTTTTTTAGTTTCCAGGAAAGGAAAAAAAACTGGCAGGAAATGCAGAAATCGTACACCAAACCCAGTCATTCCTGGAGTGGAACCACAGTCGAGGGCCTCCACTCTAAACCAACAGATACAGATACTAATCCCGGAAAAAAAACCCCCCCCCAGTCCAACAATCCCACCAGTTGATGACTTTCTTCTTTGAAAATACGGTCAAAAGGCCAGCAAAAACAACAAAATCCCTTTCATCCGTGGACTGCTTGCAGAGGCAAAGGCAATGTTCGCGGTTTTCACTGAGACCCACAAAAAGGATCATTTGGTCAAAGAAAAATGGACCCCAGGTTACAACCTATACAGATGGGGACGGTAAACGGCAAAAGGGGGAGGATGGATTGTACTTTGCAGAGCACTTGTTTGCACAGAACTGCTTAACCCTCAAATGTGAAGGGGGAAATTTTAGCAGTAAGGTCGAGAACCAAAACCCTAGTTTTGTGGTAGTCTACAAGCCCCGGATGAACATCCCAGCAATTCCAGGAACAGCTGTTAAAAATTGACCACTGTCTGGAAAATTTCCAGCCCCTGCCCCAAAACATCTTGCTCCGGGGGATTTCAACTTAAGGCACCTAAATGGAGGAATATAGCAAATAATATTTTTTCAGTAATAACACCGGAGGCAGCTCTGATAAAAACTACATCACACGAGCTTTTAATCTCGACAAAATTCAATTTAAACCAGCAAATAAAGACCCTACTGATGGAAATACACTAGCCCTCATTTCACAAACAATGATGATTGATAAAAAATGTCCCCAATATCAAAAACAATGTATCAGATCACAACAAAATTTGAGGTTCAGAATGTATGCGTGGAGCCTCAGCCCACAAAAAGAGGGCTAGTCACGAGGGGGCATTCACCAAAATTTAACTTCAAAAACAAAAAACAAAAAAAAAAGTGGGACCAAGTAAACCAATCCTAAACGTATAAACTGGGAAGATACACTAAGCAACACAGACCCCAAAATTTTGCCCAGAAAAGATTAACTCGGTGGGACCCATGTATGCACAAGGTTATTCCCCTAAGAAAAGGAGGAGTAGATGTAAATAGAAAGAGACAGGCGCTCCCCTTTCAGGCGACGGAAAAAAATAAAAGAGCGGGTAAAAAAAGGTCAATATATCTAAATGGTAGGGGACACTGGTCAGGAAATAGCAAAACATCGAACTTAAGCTAAAAAATCCTTTAGGGGTCAGGAATCCGGGAAAAACTAAAAGCCATAAATGAAATCGAAGAAACCCAAAATATTTCTTCTCCTATGCCAAAACAAAAACGAGAACAAGTCCCGTTTGGGGCCCCCACTTTTAAAAATGGGTCCTACAAGATGACAGCAAGGAAATGGTGAGCTATCAAGTCCCAATTGATCAGTTTTAGCAAGCGCTAACCCGACGAGAGTCGGACAAAAAGAAATTTTTTTTGAGAGGCCACAAAATTTTATTAACACAAGCCTATCCGTGTTATCTGACGCAAAAAGACTTCGAACAGGCGAAAAAATGACATGACCCTGCATCTGCCCAGGGCCGATCTGGAATCTGTGTTCATCAGAACTGCAAAAAGCCCCTATCCGAGCTTTTCCCTCCTTGGAGAGGGGGCAGACACGGGGGGGTCCCTTGTTACTAAAAACAATAGACATAGCCCCACTCCACAATGGGGGCAGTAAAGCAATAGCAAAGAACTACAGACCAATAGCAATAACATCCCATATCATAAAAATCTTTGGAAAGGGCCTAAGAAGACAGATCACCACCCACTAGAAAACCCCATCAATTTACACAACCCAGGGGGAACATGGGGTTTGCACTTGTCGCCTTCCTCTCTCGTTCTCAACTATTGGATCACTACGACAAGGTCCTAAATGCACTTAGAAGACAAAAAGATTGCAGATGTAATATATACAGACTTTGCCAAAAAGCTTCGACAAAGTGTTGTCCATGGCCGTATAGCGCCACACAATGCGTGCTAAAGGAATAACAGGAAAAGTCGGTCGTTGGATCTATAATTTTCCTCACTAAAACAGAACACAGAGAGTAGTCGTCAACAGAGTTAAGTCCGAGGCAGCTACGGTGAAAAGCTCTGTTCCAAAGGCACAGTACTCGCTCCCTCTTGTTCCTCATCCTCATATCCGACATAGACAAGGATGTCAGCCACAGCACCGTGTCTTCCTTTGCAGATGACACCCGAATCTGCATGACAGTGTCTTCCATTGCAGACACTGCAAGGCTCCAGGCGGACATCAACCAAATCTTTCAGTGGGCTGCAGAAAACAATGTGAAGTTCAACGATGAGAAATTTCAATTACTCAGATATGGTAAACACGAGGAAATTAAATCTTCATCAGAGTACAAAACAAATTCTGGCCACAAAATAGAGCGAAACACCAACGTCGAAGACCTGGGAGTGATCATGTTGGAGGATCTCACCTTCAAGGACCATAACATTGTATCAATTGCATCTGCTAGAAAAATGACAGGATGGATAATGAGAACCTTCAAAACTAGGGAGGCCAAGCCCATGATGACACTCTTCAGGTCACTTGTTCTATCTAGGCTGGAATATTGCTGCACTCTAACAGCACCTTTCAAGGCAGGTGAAATTGCCGACCTTGAAAATGTACAGAGAACTTTCACGGCGCGCATAATGGAGATAAAACACCTCAAATACTGGGAGCGCTTGAGGTTTCTAAACCTGTATTCCCTGGAACGCAGGAGGGAGAGATGCATGATTATATACACCTGGAAAATCCTAGAGGGACTAGTACCGAACTTGCACACGAAAATCACTCACTACGAAAGCAAAAGACTTGGCAGACGATGCACCATCCACCCAATGAAAAGCAGGGGTGTCACTAGCACGTTAAGAGACCATACAAAAAGTGTCAGGGGCCCGAGACTGTTCAACTGCCTCCCAGCACACATAAGGGGGATTACTAACAGACCCCTGGCAGTCTTCAAGCTGGCACTGGACAAGCACCTAAAGTCAGTTCCTGATCAGCCGGGCTGTGGCTCGTACGTTGGTTTGCGTGCAGCCAGCAGCAACAGCCTGGTTGATCAGGGGCTGATCCACCAGGAGGCCTGGTCACAGACCGGGCCGCGGGGGCGTTGACCCCCGAAACTCTCTCCAGGTAAACTCCAGGTCTCCAGTAAAGGTCGAGAACAAAAAACTAGTCATTGTGGTAGTCTACAAGCCTCTGCATGCAACATCCCAGCAATTCCAGGAACAGCTGTTAAAAATTGACCACTGTCTGGAAAATCTTCCAGCTCCTGCACCCAACATCTTGCTCCTGGGGGATTTCAACTTAAGGCACCTAAAATGGAGGAATATAGCAAATAATATTGTTGCAGTAATAACACCAGGAGGCAGCTCTGATGAAAACTCACACTCACATGAGCTTTTAAATCTCTGCACAAAATTCAATTTAAACCAGCAAATAATAGAGCCTACTAGACTTGAGAATACACTAGACCTCATCTTCACTAAAAATGATGATCTGATAAGAAATTTCACCATATCAAAAACAATATACTCAGATCACAACATAATTGAGGTTCAGACATGTATGCGCGGAGCCCCAAACCGACATAATGGGACTAGTCACGAGGGAGCATTCACCAAATTCAACTTCAATAACAAAAACATAAAGTGGGACCAAGTAAACCAAGTCCTAACCGATATAAGCTGGGAAGATATACTAAGCAACACAGACCCCAACTTATGCCTAGAACAGATTAACTTGGTAACACTCGATGTATGCACAAGGCTTATTCCTCTAAGAAAAAGGAGGAGTAGATGTAAAATAGAAAGAGACAGGCGCTCCCTTTACAGACGACGGAAAAGAATAACAGAGCGGCTAAAATAGGTCAATATATCTGAAATGCGTAGGGAGACACTGGTCAGAGAAATAGCAAGCATCGAACTTAAGCTAAAGGAATCTTATAGGAGTCAGGAATCGCGGGAAGAACTAAAAGCCATAAATGAAATCGAAAGAAACCCAAAGTATTTCTTCTCCTATGCGAAATCAAAGTCGAGAACAACGTCCAGTATTGGGCCTTTACTTAAACAAGATGGGTCCTACACAGATGGCAGCAAGGAAATGAGTGAGCTACTCAAGTCCCAATATGACTCGGTTTTTAGCAAGCAGCTAACCAGACTGAGAGTCGAAGATCAAAATGAATTTTTTATGAGAGAGCCACAAAATTTGATTAACACAAGCCTATCCGATGTTATCCTGACGCCAAATGACTTCGAACAGACGATAAATGACATGCCCATGCACTCTGCCCCAGGGCCAGACTCATGGAACTCCATGTTCATCAAGAACTGCAAGAAGCCCCTATCACGAGCCTTTTCCATCCTATGGAGAGGGAGCATGGACACGGGGGGGTCGTCCCACAGTTAATAAAAACAACAGACATAGCCCCACTCCACAAAGGGGGCAGTAAAGCAACAGCAAAGAACTACAGACCAATAGCACTAACATCCCATATCATAAAAATCTTTGAAAGGGTCCTAAGAAGCAAGATCACCACCCATCTAAAAACCCATCAATTACACAACCCAGGGCAACATGGGTTTAGAACATGTCGCTCCTCTCTGTCTCAACTATTGGATCACTACGACAAGGTCCTCAATGCACTAGAAGACAAAAAGAATGCAGATGTAATATATACAAACTTTGCAAAAGCCTTCGACAAGTGTGTCCATGGCGTAATAGCGCACACAATGCGTGGTAAAGGAATAACAGGAAAAGTCGGTCGATGGATGTATAATTTCCTCACTAACAGAACACAGAGAGTAGTCGTCAACAGAGTTAAGTCCGAGGCAGCTACGGTGAAAAGCTCTGTTCCACAAGGCACAGTACTCGCTCCCATCTTGTTCCTCATCCTCATATCCGACATAGACAAGGATGTCAGCCACAGCACCGTGTCTTCCTTTGCAGATGACACCCGAATCTGCATGACAGTGTCTTCCATTGCAGACACTGCAAAGCTCCAGGCGGACATCAACCAAATCTTTCAGTGGGCTGCAGAAAACAATATGAAGTTCAACGATGAGAAATTTCAATTACTCAGATATGGTAAACACGAGGAAATTAAATCTTCATCAGAGTACAAAACAAATTCTGGCCACAAAATAGAGCGAAACACCAACGTCGAAGACCTGGGAGTGATCATGTCGGAGAATCTCACCTTCAAGGACCATAACATTGTATCAAACGCATCTGCTAGAAAAATGACAGGATGCATAATGAGAACCTTCAAAACTAGGGAGGCCAAGCCCATGATGACACTCTTCAGGTCACTTGTTCTATCTAGGCTGGAATATTGCTGCACACTAACAGCACCTTCAGGCAGGTGTAAATTGGTGGACCTAGAAAAATGACAGAGAACGTACATGGCACGATTAACGGAATAAAACACCTTCAATTACTGGGAGCACTTGAGGGTTCCTAAACCTGTATTTCCTGGAACGCAGGTGGCGAGAGATAATGATTATATTCACCTGGAAAATCTAGAGGGACTTGTTACCGAACTTGCACACGAAAATCCACTCACTACAAAAGCATATGACTGGCAGACGATGCACCATCCCCCAATGAAAAGCAGGGGTGTCACTAGCTCGTTAAGAGACCATACAATAAGTGCCAGGGGTCCGAAACTGTTCAACTGCCTCCCAGCATACATAAGGGGGATTGCCAACAGACCCCTGGCAGTCTTCAAGCTGGCACTGGACAAGCACCTAAAGTCGGTTCCTGACCGGCCGGGCTGTGGCTCGTACGTTGGTTTGCATGCAGCCAGCAGTAACCACTGGTGTTCGGTCTGATCCACTGGGAGGCCTGGTCATAGACTGGGCCGCGGGGGCGTTGACCCCCTGAACCCTCTCCAGGTAAACTCCAGGTAATGGGGAGCCCATCACTTTTTTTTCACCAGTACAATATTTGGGAATCCCCTTTGACCCATGCATGTCAGGAGAATTGATAGGGAACAGTGTAGTAAAGAAAGCTTATCAAGGACCACCTTCGCCTTAACATATGTAGTGAAGACCTAAAGGTAAAAAAACAGTGCTGTTAAAATTCCAAACTAGCCTACAAAGAAACAACCTACTAAAAACATCTATTTCTATGAAAACTGATGTTTACATCAATGAGTGCCTTACCAAAATAAGACAAAACCTTCTTTATCGGCTAAGAAAATTGCGCTATGCCCAAAAAATCCACCAGTGCTTTGTGAGGGATGGAAAAATCACAGTTAGGATACAGCCCCCACTGGGAAGAAGATACTTCCTCTCTATAGAACGAGACCTTAAAACATTCTTAGTGAGCTGGACTAACAGAATCAGGTAATGTGCATGATAATACCATAGTCACCTTAGCTGTTATATGTCATTAAATATGTGCCCCCTAAATTCTAATTCCCCAACTACTTTTGTTGTCATTGTTGTATTCAAGTCCATTCTTACCTCATAGTCTTAATTTGTATAATATTACAGAATCTATCTCCTTTCTTTACAACTTACCCATCACTGTTCCATCTTATTTTATTATAAATAGCCATAACTTTGTCTCCTCAATAACTTCTACCTCACTTTTAAGAAATACTCAATTGCCAATTCTATTATTAAAATCCCTATTATTGCCCAATTTCTGCTTTAAACTATATTGTTCAAACTTATGAAACTTCTTTTATTGACCATTTTATTCTATACTTTTTTTAAACTAGTCATTTTCCAACTACAATCTTTTATATTATCCTGTCTACCATTCTTACTAGCATATCTATAACCAAGTCATTCATTTTTATTTTTATTCATTTTTTTTTTTAATCTTTTGCTACTGAACTTGTGTATTTTATTCCGGTCAATTTAAATCTAGTTATACTCTAATTCTTGTAAACAACTTATTATAAGACCTTAGTGCAATTCAATTGAGAGTCTTGTGCCCCCCCTTTTTTTTATTGATAAATTAGGACACATGTGCAACTCTTGGGTATCTTTATTGAGGAACGTTTCGCCACACAGTGGCTTCATCAGTCCATACAAGGAGAATCTTGAAGAAACAGGAGGAGAACGAGGTCATAATCAGTCCTCAACCTTGAGTCGATGTGGTCAGTCCATCAATCAAGGATTTCTTTGTATGATGATGAAGCCACTGTGTGGCGAAACGTGATCTCAAAAGTACCCAAGAGTTTCACATGTGTCTAATTTATCAACATGTCGGTTCTCTGAACCATTCATCTACAAACTTTTTTATATTATTAGATTAAACACAGTTGTACTATTGTCAATACCAATATTCATTATGTTAGACCTAGTGCAATTACTAGAGAGAGACTGGTGCTAAATTTTTTAATTTTTATTTTTTATAATTATTAGATTAAATCTAGTTGTACTATAGCTCATTCTAGTCAAAATAGACTCCACAAAAGTCATTATATTAGACTTAGTGCAATTACAAGTGAGAGTCTTGTTCTATTTTTAAATTTGTATTTGTATATTACTAGTTTTATACATAGTTGTACTTTAGTTCATTCCAGCACCACATAGACAACATCACTTCATTATGTGTAGTAGTGACTATACTCCATAGACCAAAAATACTCTAGCTATATACTTTCCAAACTACCACCACTACAGTGATATCAGTCTAGAGCTCATCACACAACTCAGGATATAAATAAACTATACATTTAAACCATAGAAGTGATTGATTACGTTGACCCTGATCTAAACCTCCATAATCTGACACCCAATCGAAACCTATTGGAAAAAAAGTAACTGCTTTATTACACAGCAAACACAAGCCAGCATATCCTAAACAATGCTAAAAAAGTCTATCAGTACCTTACTACAACATCAGGTCCTTAAGCAAAACACTATGATGACCTCCTGGCACTCTTGAAGCACTAAAGACACCCTTCTCCTGACATTATTCTTATGAGACCTGGCTTAAGCAGGGACACAATAGATATCTACCCTCTACAGGATACACAGCAATTCACAATGCAGCACCAAAACCAAGTTGGGAGGTGGTATTGCAATCTATTACTTAAAACCGAATTATCTTGTTATTAGCCACCACTTGCTTTAGTGATGATATGGGGAATACATTTTTGCTAATTTTACTGTAAAAAACTTAAGACACCTATAACAATCGGTGACATTTAACCGGATACCCACACAAACATCCAAATTTTCAGTGAGAAATATAAAGTCATAATAAACAAACAGACAAAATGAATAAGCACCACCTTCTCTTAGGACACTGGAGGCTTCAAACATCAAACTGGGCATACTAGATGATCCGCCTGTAACTGAATTTTCATCCACAATATGAACAACACACTTCTCATACCAACAATAACTTAAACCAACAGGCTCACTGAGACAAGTGCAACCATAATAGGGGGGGACCACATATGGACCAAATATACTAGCCCCCCTTAAATCAGGAATAATCTACAGATTAGCACTACAGACCACTACCCTTACCTTCCTCCTGTCGAACAGTAGTAAACCACCACTTGCTTTCAACAAAGTCTCAATTTAGACTCCCATGACGAGGCCTCCAATAAGGAAGTTCACAGCTGACTATAGATTGTTTGTCTGGGCCTACAGAATTCTCCATGGCCATGGTATTGATGACTGGACAGACATTTTTCTTAACAAATTACTTAGACTATACAACAAACCATTTTCCTATAAAAATTGAAACGATCACAAAACAAAGTTGGTTGTCCAGGGCTATCCAGTAACCATCTGAAATCCATTGACAAGAAAACCATTATTAAAAAGCGATTAGACAGGGCTTAAAACACAAAGATATTTTAAACACTATTCATCAGTTTTCACCAAAGTAATGAAGAGGAAAGAAAAGCCAACAACGATACTACTCCAGTAGATTCAAGGGACACTATAGGAGATATTAAAAAAGAACTGCGAAAACACTGTGCTCAAATTCTAGGGACCCACAACTGAAAAAAAACAAGAATATTGTCCTTACTAAACCTGATGAAAACACCAGTCCATCCACTGACACAGCTAACAGGATAAACGAACTTCTTCTCAACCATAGGATCTAATCTCGCCAATAAAATCCCACATGCAATGGCCATGCCCGCGGGACTTACCTAGATGGGAAATTTCCCAAATTCCTTTCTATCTTGCACCAACTGGCCCTCGGAAAGTCACCGAGATTATCAAGTCACTTAAAAACACTCAGGGAATCATGTCTAATGTCCCCATTACTGTTCAAGCGAGAGCACATATCCTTCGCATTTGCTATTTCATTACTTTTTAACAAAGTCACTAGAAACTAGCACCTTCCCGAAAAACTACTCAAGATGGCCAAGGGTGTTACACCAAATAATAAGGTGGTGACCCTACTGAACTTAAAACAACTATTGGGCCAATATCAAACTTACCTTTGCTAATCCAATATCTTTGAGAAACTCGTGCTCAGGAGATATATTATTTATAACACACAAAACATACTCAGCCACTGCCAATTTGGATTTAGGAAAAATAAAAAGCACTTATGATGCAATCATTAAAAAATGCTTAGATCTGCTTTTACACAGCTTTGGAAAATAAGGAATTCCACCTAGGAATTTTTATTGACCTAAGGAAAAGCTTTTGACACAGTAGGACCTGAGTACTGGAGTTTACATGGATGAGAGTTCGTATGGTCAACGCCCCGCGGCCCGGTCTGTGACCAGTGACTCCTGGTGGTGTGGTCAGAGCCTGATCAAACCAGGCTGTTACTGCTGGTCTGCACGCGACCAACGTTCGAGGCCACAGCCGGCTGATCAGGAACCGACTTTGTGCTTGTGTCAGTGGCCAGCTTGAAGGATCTGCCAGGGGTCTGTTGGTAATCCCCCTTATGTATGCTGGGAAAGGCACGACATACTAATCCACAAACTTGACCATTACGGTTAAAAGAGCCATGCGCTTGCTTATTTCAAATCTTACCTTACTAATAGGTGTTAAGTAATGTCACCATTTTAAAGACACAGCATCAAATACACGGCCATTGATACTGGAGTTCCGCAAGGAGTGGTTCCTTGATCCACTTGTCTTCCTCATATAAATCAATGATCTTCCTAAACGTATCCCAAACACCCTAGAAAACATTATCTTTGTGACGACACGAACTTATTTCATCTCTCACCCTAATCTTGCCACCCTCAACACCATTTGTTAAGAGGAGCTGATCAAAAACATCGACTTGGATGAAGCCAAACAAAACTTACGCTAACCATGACAAAACCTACTACTATTTTATGTTTGGTAGCAGAGCAGGAGATGCCACAAATTAACATTAAAAGACAACACTCTACTTACCAGACATATGAGGGCAAATTACTGGCCTTATGCCTTGGACAACAACCTCAATTTCTGCACCCATTATCCATACATAACAAAAAAGAATCCAAAACGGGTGGGAGCATCTCCAAGATACAATACTGCGTGCGCAAAACTTGCCCTTATCACACTATACCATTCACCACACCATATCCAATACCTCACCTATGCTATTTGTGCGTTGGGGATCAACTGCACCAACACACCTAAAGCCAAATATAACCAACAAAAAAGCAGCGTAAGATAATCACTAAATCCATCCCTGGGCACACCCCCCCTCACTCTTCATAGATCTAAACTTACTCCCTGTTCATTACATCCACACTACTACGATGTATTCTACTTATACAGGGTCCTTAAAACTCCAATATCAACTTGACCTAAAACCCCTTTCTTGATAGGTTGTGGAAACAGAACCCACAGGCATAAACCAGACACTAACATCTCTTCGACATTCCCGTGTCCGACTAAACTTTACAAAAATTCAATGTATGTCAAGGCCCTAAATCTGGAACACCCTACCTGAGAAATCTAGAAAACTGGAGACACATCATTCACTTCAAAACTACCATTAGGAAAAATCTTTTATCCCTGACACACCCCATCAACTAACAACACGATACACCTGGTGGTTCACAATTACACTTCACTCACCCATTTGACATAAACAGAAATATTAATCTCAAATCTTAAAATAATGAATCCTATGATACTCAATAATGAAAAACTATATACTGTGCCAAAACAAAAGATTCACATTGCTAAATCACAAACTAGTATTTAGTAACTTAGCCATAATACAAAACTTACCTCATAATTTGTAATATTTTAAAATAAAGAATTAAACTAAGTCTGCCGAAATGTCTAGCCATGTAGGCGTTCTAGTGGTACACTCTGTAATCATTATTTAACTAATGTAAACCACAAAACAACCAAATTCTGTTAAATCAATATTGTAATCATTATAGAGAATAAACTTTGAAAGTTCGATTCTTTGCGGATGAAGGTCTTCCTTAAACAAGTTTTAACATGCGATCATTCTTTCATAAAATCCGCCGTTGCCCATGGAGATTTAGGAGGAATTGTAATCTCAACAACAACTGCGTTGATTCGCATCTGTTGTACTATGGTTGATCAAAGATCTTGCTTATATAAGCAGAACAGCAACAAATTCGTTGAATATCTGAAATCATCAGTCCTGGGACATGCCCTTCTGGCTGCAACCATTCTGAATAATTTGATAAGTTTCAGCAGACATGTAGTGGCTACTTCTAGGGCTACTGCTCTGTCGTAGCACATCGTGAACAAACAGATGTACACCTTGATGGGAACTGTGTAAAACTGTTTTGGTTAAAATTATTGGTCCAGTGTAATCTACAACCTGTCACCTCAAATGGAGTGTTTTTTTTCATTATGCAAACTCTTTCTAGAGGGATATGGAAGGTGGACCTGGATACTGAGATACTCCGCATATCGTAGTGACGACAAGTAATACAGTCTTTATTTGTTTTTTCACACTTTGTCGAACTTGAGTATCAAGTAGGATTGTCGTATATGACAATAGTGTGTCAGCTACCCCACCATGTATCACGTTACTGTGGCGTTTTGCACAATCAGTTTTGTTAGCCAATGATTCTTGGGGATAATCAATATTGGAGGTATGGCTTCTTTAAGGTAGTGAAGGAATTATGAATTTTCCTCGACATCTTATAATCTTTTCTGAGTCTGAGATAAAAGTCCTAAAGAAATTAATCATGTAGATTTTCTTTGGGGATTTATCTTGTGTTGTTTCCAGAAATTTATATTCTGCACGAGAAAACCTTTTCTGTTTTAGGTTCACCCAGTATTTAATGGGTTTACCTGGAATTTACCTGGAGAGAGTTCCCGGGGTCAACGCACCCGCAGGCCACGGTCTGTGACCAGGCCTCCTGGTGGATCGAGGCCTGATCAACCAGGTGTTGCTTGCTGGCTGCACGCAACCACACGTACGAGCCACAGCCCGGCTGGTCAGGAACCGTCTTTAGGTGCTTGTCCAGGTGCCAGGCTTGGAAGGACTGCCTGGGGTTGTTGGTAAACCCCCTTATGTATGTGGGAGGCAGTGAACAGTCTCGGGCCCCCTGTCACTTATGGTATGGTCTCTTAACGTAGCTAGTGACACCCCTGCTTTTCTTAGGGGGATGGTGCATCGTCTGCCAGTCTTTGACTTTCTTAGTGAGGATTTTCGTGTGCATGTTCGGTACTAGTCCTCTAGGATTTTCCAGGTGTTATATATTCATGTATCTCTCCCATCCTGGTTCAGGGCAATTAAAGGTTTAGGAACATCAAGCGCTACCAGTAATTGAGGTGTTTTATCTCCGTTATGTGCGCGTGAAAGTTCTCTGTACATTTTCTAGGTCGCGCAATTTCACCTGCCTTGAAAGTGCTGTTAGTGCTGCAGCATATTCCGCCTAGATACGAAAAAGTGACCTGAAGCAGTTGTCATCATGGGCTTGCATCCCTAGTTTTGTAAGGTATTTCATTATCCATCCTTGTCATTTTTTCTAGCAGATGCGTTGATACAATGTTATGTTCTTGAAGGTGAGATCCTACGCCATGATCACTCCAAGGTTTCTTTGACGTGGTGTTTCGCTCTTATTTTGTGGCCAGAAATTTGTTTTGTACTCTGATGAAGATTAAACTATTTCCTGTGTTTACCATATCTGAGTATTGAATTTCTAATCGCTTGGAACTTCTTATATGTTTTCCTGCAGCCCAACTGAAAGTCATCCTTGGTTCGATGTCCGCCTGGAGCCTTGCAGTGTCTGCAATGGAAGACACTGTCAATGCAGATTGGGTGTCATCTGCCGAAGGAGACTACGGTGCTGTGGCTACTGAACTCTTGTTATGTCGGATATGAGGATAGGAACAGATGGGAGCGAGTACTGTGCCTTCGTGGAACACAGCTTTTCTCCGTAGCTGCTCCGGACGTTATCTGTCGACGACTACTTTCTCTGTTCTATTAGTGAGGAAATTATAGATCCATCGGACCGACTTTCACTGTTATTCCTTTAGCACGCATTTTGTGCGCCTTAATTACGCCATGGTCACACTTGTCGAAGGCTTTGCAAAGTCTGTCTATTTACATCTGCATTCTTTTTGTCCCTTCTTTTTCTGGTGCATTTAGCGGACCTTGTCGTAGTGATCAATAGTTGAGACAGACAGGAGACGACTGTTCTAAACATGTTGCCCTGGGTTGTGTTTAATGTGGGTTTCTTGATGGGTGGTGATGTTGCTTCTTAGGACCCTTTTCAAAGATTTTTATGATATGGGGATGTAGTGCTATCGGTCTGTAGTTCTTTGCTGTTGCTTTTCTGCTCCCTTTGTTGGTGAGTGGGGGCTAGGTCTGTTGTTTTTAGAAACTGTGGGACGGTTCCGCGTGTCATGCTCCCTCTCCATAGGATGGAATAGGCTCGTGATAGGGGGGCTTCTTGCAGTTCTGATGAACACGGAGTTCATGAGTCTGTCCCTGGGGCAGAGAGTGCTATGGGCATGTCATTTATCGCCTGATTCGAAGTCATTAGCGTCCAGGTAACATCGGATAGGCGTGTGTTAATTATCAAAATTTTGTGGCTCTCTCATAAAAAATTCATTTTGATCTTTCGACCTCTCAGTCTGGTTAGCGGCTGCTAAAAACTGAGTCATATTGAGGATTTGAGTAGCTCACTCATTTCCTGCTGTCATCTGTGTAGGACCCATTTTTGTTTAATTTGGGGCCCAATAATGGACGTTTTCTCGATTTTGATTTGGCTAGGAGAAGAAATACTTTGGGTTTCTTTCGATTTTATTTATGGCTTTTGGGTTCTTCCCCCGTTTCCCTGACTCCTAAAGGATTCTTTTAGCTTAAGTTCGATGCTTGCTATTTCTCTGACAGTGTCTCCCTATGCATTTCAGATATATTGACCTCTTTTAGCCGCTCTGTTATTCTTTTCCGTCGCCTGTAAAGGGAGCGCCTGTCTCTTTCTTTTTTAAACATCACTCCCCTTTTTCTTAGGGGGATAAGCCTTGTGCATACATCGAGTGCCACCGAGTAATTGTTCTAGGCATAAGTTGGGGTCTGTGTTGCTTGGGTATATCTTCCCAGCTTATATCGGTTAGCACTTGGTTTACTTGGTCCCATTTTATGTTTTTGTTATTGAAGTTGAATTTGGTGAATGCTCCCTCGTGACTAGTTCATTATGTCGGTCTGGGGCTCCAGCATACATGTCTGAACCTAAATTTATGTTGTGATCTGAGTATATTGTTTTTGATATGGTGACTTTTCTTATCAGATCATCATTGTTAGTGATGATGAGGTCCAGTGTATTCTCCAGTCTAGTAGGCTCTATTATTTGCTGGTTTTAAATTGAATTTTGTGCAGAGATTTAAAAGCTCGTGAGAGAGTGAGTTTTCATCAGAGCTGCCCCTGGTGTCATTACTGCAACAATATTATTTGCTATATTCCTCCATTTTAGGTGCCTTAAGTTTTAAATCCCCCAGGAGCAAGATGTTGGGTGCAGGAGCTGGAAGATTTTCCAGACAGTGGGGCAATCTTTAAAGCTGTTCCTGGAATTGCTGGGATGTTGCATCTGGAGGCTTGTGCTACCACAATGACTAGGTTTTGGTTCTCGACCTTTACTGCTAAAACTTCCACTACTCATTTGAGGCATTAAGCAGTTCTGTGCAAACAAGTGACTCTGCAATGTACAGGCCAACCCCCCTCTTTTTTGTTCACTCTGGGCCCCTCTGTATAGGTTGTAAACCCGGGATCCATATTTCGTTGTCCAAGTGATCCTTTATGTGGGTCTCAGTGAAAGCCGTGAACATTGCCTTTGCCTCTGCAAGCAGTCCACGGATGAAAGTATTTTGTTGTTTGTTGCTGGCTTTAGACCCTGTATATTTGCAAAGAAGAATGTTATCGGACTGGTGGTATTGTTGGTACTGGGGGCGGATTTTTTTTCCGGCATTAGTATCTGTATCTGTTGGTTTGCAGTGGAGGCCATCGACTGTGGTTCCACTCCATGAATGACTGGATTTGGTGTACGATTTCTGCCATTTCCTGCCAGTTTTTTTCCTTCCTGGCACTAAAAAACCTCTCCCTCTTGAGTGGCTGTGGCTACCCAGGTTTTCCCATGGCCCTGATGTTTTGTATCTTTTTGTCCCCTTTAGATGGTATGCCTGGCAATTTAAGTTATAGCACAGTCTTTCCTGTACTTTAAGAGGTACACAGTTCAGGGTGAAAAAGCTTACAGGAAGGGAGTTTGCATTATTTTCTGTTGTCATATGGGCATGGCATTTTCTAGGGTAGTCATAGTTGACGTCCCATCTGTTTTCCAGATTTCCCATGCAAGCAGATACCAAGTGCATAGAAAGGCCACTTGGTTCCGTTTCCTTTTTCTGTGATTTCCCTTTTTTTGGGGGTTTCCTGTCTTATTCTATCCCCCTAGCCCAACAAGGGAGCTCCCCGTTGTTTTTTTGGTTATATCCTCACTATTCTGTGGGTCCTTTTTTTTGCTATTCCGCTTTTTTTCTAGTTTGAATTTAGGGTTTTTTATCTTATTTTGACTAATTGTTTCCCATTGGGCCCCTGCCCCCAATAGTTTTTTTTTTATATTTTCCCTTCCTGCTTAATTCCCGACTAGGAAAAAAATTCTCCAGCTTCCAATTACTGTCCCCCCAGGACACCCCCCCTCCAGCTTCACCATTACTGTCTCCCAGGACAGACCCCATTCACCATTCGCTCCCGGGACAGCTTCCCCTTAAAATAATTTCTTTAATAAAACGGGTAATCTATAAGAAAACAAACTTTAACACAATCTTGCTCTTAATTTCGTTTATAAACATTATAAACACTATGTGTATAAACCAGACAAATGAAAATTGGGTGTTGTTGTCGTGTAGTCACAATTTTCAATGGG
This sequence comes from Cherax quadricarinatus, assembly GCF_026875155.1. Classification (NCBI taxonomy): domain Eukaryota; kingdom Metazoa; phylum Arthropoda; class Malacostraca; order Decapoda; family Parastacidae; genus Cherax; species Cherax quadricarinatus. The sequence goes on along the minus strand of NW_026471835.1, from coordinate 11,625 downwards.
AGCAGGGATGGGGGCCCCACCCCACCCGTTTTTTGTTGGGGGTCACTCAGCTCCGTTTTTTTTGGTAATGCGGGGTGAGGGGTTTTTTTTTTTGGGCTCCTTTTCCTGTGATTTGATCGGGGGCCCAATTTATATGTTTTATTGAAAAACCCCTAGTTTTACAGCTTTTTTAAAAAGGACCTTTCTAGGTTTTTTGACACTGATAAAACAATTTGGCCACATTTGGGGCCTTTTTTCCGGGGTTCGAGCACGACCAAATTGTTGAGTGAGGCATTTACCAGTTAATTTAAACATTTGAAAATTTAACTTAAAAAAAGAAAAATCATCGCGCACCGCCCCCCGCAACGGGTTTTGAGAACGTCGAAGTCATCTCTCCGGGCGTAAAGAGTTTAATTTGTAAGTTAAAAATTTACCCCTGGGGGTTGTTATGTTACATTTTTCATTAGATGGCTGACAAAATTTACTTTGTGGATAAAAACCCGCACCAACGCCGTTTATGGGTTTATCAAACCCTTGTGACCAAGAACGCGCAGTCCCCCGTACTAAAGAAATTCGAACCTACCTTGCTTTGGCGGAGCATGGTGTTCTTCCCAAAACCTACGGTGATTGATAAAAGCGAAGTGTCCTTGGTTGTCCACGTCTTTCCATAGTTAGGAATTTCCCACACTGTTACACAATTCCACAAGTTTTTGTCTTTATTGTTCACAATCTTATCACTAAAGAAGGATCCCTTCCCTTTAAGGTTTTTTTGTGTTTTTGGAAAACCTTTGTTCACCTAACGCACAGATCGTTTTTTTTTTGTTACCCCTGGCGTCATGTCACTCTCAGAAATCAAAATAATTAAAGATCCCCCACAGCCCCCCACACCATTCTCCCCCTTTTTCACAAAGAAAAGCGACCTAACTTTTGGCTTCCTTGCCATCCCTCGAGAAGAAAACGAATGTTTGATTCCTCGTCTTAAAGCATAGAAACAATGTCCATTTTTTTCTATGGTAAAAAAGGGGGGCCGGGATTTACCAAATTTTGCCCTCTAAAAAGAGATATACTGCTTTTTATTAAATGGGTTTTTCAACACTGGACCGGGACCACTCGTTTGACCAGTGCTACCGTGGGAAAACTGTGATCAATTATTGTTTAGAGAAACAAGATGCTTCCCCTTCGGGAAGGCGGGCCCCTCGGGGTGAAAGGGGCTGAAAGGGCAAAGGGGGGCTTTACCCCACCTGGAAAAAATTTCTCCACAGCTGTACCAAACCTCCCGCCAAACATCTGTCATCCCAAAACATCTGTCAAACCCTTCTGCCAACCTTTTACTGCGTACTACTTTTGCATACTACTATCTGTCGTACCTACTTTGTTACTTACTATCTGTCGTACCTACTATTCCGTCTACATAACGACCTACTCGGCCGTGCCTACTATCTGTGAAACAACTTCATCCCTACTATTGCGACCTAACTCGGGGCCCCTATTTTCTCCAAACCTACACTCCCCACCTACTATCTCCCTACCTACTTTTGCCGTCCCTGCTATCTGTTGTACATATATCTCTAGTACCTACATTGCTTACCTACTATCTGCCGTACCTACTACTTCTTCCTATGGCCGACCTACTTCTACCCCTACTATTTGTGTATCTACTATTTGCCGCCCTACTATGTGTCTCCTTATCTCTGTACCTCTATCGCCGTCCCTACTCTGCCTACCTACTATCTGTCGTACCTACTAATGTCGTCCCTACATCGCCGTACCTACCTCTCCACATCAATTTTCTCCAGCCCTAATATCTCCCCGGACCTGTATCGTCGAACTATATCTGTCTACCTACTATCGTCGTACCTCCCCCATCTCCGACAACTTTCCTGTTACCCTATTTCTCCGTCCTCTACTTCCGTACCTTCTCTGGTACCTCCCTATTCCCGTCCCTATTACTGCTGTACCAATGTTCCCCTTTCCAAACATCTGTCGAACCTACTATCGTCGAAACCACATCTGCCCGTACCTACATCTCCCGTCCCCTACTATCTACTGAAACCTACTCTCCGACCTACATCGTGTACATAAAATCTGCATACCTACTATCCTGCCGTACCAACTCTCTGCCGGCCCCTATTTTTTGCTGACCTACATCTGCCGTACCTACTATCTGCCACAACCCCCGCCGTACCTACTACTTTTGTAAATCTACGGCCGCCCTAAAAAATTGCTGTACCACACTGGCCCTATGTCGCCGTCTATACGGTTACCTTCTCTGCGTACCTACACGGGCCCTACACTGCCAACCTACTACCCCTGCCCTCCCTCCGTATTACTATCCCGTGCCTACTACTTTCATACCTTTCTTCCATACTACTATCTGTCGTATCTAAATCTGCAGTAAATACATCTGCGAAATACTCTCCAAACCTACTATTGTCGCCCAAAATATCTTCGAACCCCCTAGCCGAAACTATTATATGCTGTACCTACTTTTTGTCTTAATACTTCTGTCGTGCCTACTTCGTCTACTTCTATCTGTCGTACCCTATCTGTCGTCCCTACTATCTCCTTCCCTACCTGTCTACATACGTCTGTGCATAAAAATTCGTCGTACCTACATCCCCGTTCCTACTCTAGCCAGCCTTTTTTTTTCTCCCGAACCTACTATCACCCGTACCACTTTCGCCGTCCCTACTCGCCTCCACACCTGTCGTACATACATCTTAAACCCTACATCTGTTTTTCCTACTATCTGCCTACCTATATTCTGTGCCTATTTCCGTACCTCTATCATCCCCCTCTACTTTCGTTTACTATCGTCGTACCTATACTGCCGTACAACACTGTGACCTCTCTGCCCTCCTACTACTCCTAATACTGTCGCTGTCCTATCTGCCGTACCTATTACTGCTGTACCTACACTCCCCGTACCTCTGTCTCCCGTACCTACTATCAGTGGTACCTACTATCTCGAAACCACTATCGCTGTCATTTCTCCCCGTACCACTATCGCCGTCCTATTTTCTCTCAAACCTTCTGTTTTAGTCCCAACAGACCCCGGGGAGTCTTCAACGGGCATGGACAAGCACCTCAAGCGTTCCTGATCCCCGGGCTTGGCTCGTACGTTGATTGGTGCAGCCAGCATAACACCTTTGATCAGCCTAACCACCGGGACCCCTGGTCAAAGACCGGGCCCGGGGGGCTTTTTCCCCCGGAACTCTCCCCGGGAAAACCCCGGGAAAAACTATTGTCGTACCTACACTGCCGTACCTCTTCTGCTTTCCTTTTTTCCCCTAACTAGCCTGCCACCTACACGCCGCCTAAATCGCAGCCTACTATCTGCTGTACCTACTCTGCCCTACCTACTTTCTGTATCCTACTACTCCCGTCCTACTATTGCGACCTACTCGACGGACCTACTATCTCCCCGTCCCTACTATTTTTTTGCCGTACCTCAATCGTCGTACCTTCTGTCTGTCGTCCCTTCTCTCTGCTCTACCTACTCTCCGTCCCTACTATATGCCGTAAATCTATTGCTTTTCGACTCTGCCTTCCCCACTCCCCGCAGCACCTCTCCCGTACCTATATCTGCCGACCTACTATCTGCCGTCCCTACCTCTGTCTACCTACAGTTTGTACCTATTGAAGTACCTACTTCTGCCGTCCCCTACTACTGCGTGCCTACTCTGCCGCCCACTCCCTGTCTACATACATCGCCGTCCCTATGCTGCTGTACCTATTTTGCCATACCTGCCATCTCATTACCCACTCGGGCCAGCCTACATCGGCGAACCTTTTGATGTCCCTACTATCTGCCGTATATTTCTGCTTATCTACTATCTAAAAGTCCCTACTCTGCCAACCACATCTTCCGAACCAGTCGCCGTAACCACTGTCTGCCGAAACCTATATCTGCCTTCCAAATTCGGGCCGTAACCTTCTATCTCTGTATCTACTCTGCCGTAATATGTGCCGTCCCTCACCTCCTACCTACTTCGTGTTCCACAATCTCCCGTACCTTTTAATCTCCGTACCTATATCAGCCGACTTATCTGCTTACCCTCTGCTACCTCTATCGCCGTACCTTTCTATTGCTGTACCTACTCTGCCTACCACACCCCGTACTTTATCTGCCGTACCTACATTGGGGTCCCCACTATCTCCCGACCTATAGTTCGTCCTACTACTCCGTACCTACATCTGCCTACCTACTTGCCGTACCAAATATCTGCGCACCACTATCTGCCGTACCTACTCTGTGCCACCCTACTTTTTTTCCCCATACCCTACACTGCCGTACCGCTACTGTGTTTTTTCTATCTGTCGCCCATATCTTTCGTACCGCTATTGCATAAAATTATCTTTGTACCCACTATCTCCTACCTACTACTTGTACCTACTACGTCGTACCCCTACTGCCGTCCTTTACCTGACCTCTATTTGCCGTGCCTACTATCTGTGACCTACATTAGGAAAAATTAAATAGATGGGTTAGGGGGGTAAATAAATAAACAGATTTTTCACGCCGGCTACATTAAGGAGGGTAATCAATCTCCCTTTTTTTTCCCGCCTTTTTTCCCCCTCCCTAAATTGTATTTTGTCTCCGCTACAAATTAAGTAGGGTAAGTAAGCCCCCCTTTTTTTTCAGTCCTTTTCTCCCCCCCCCCTGAAAAGTGATATTTGACTGCCGGGCTGCTTGTTAAGGTGGGCCCGTCCTACTCCCGTACCCCTTTCCCCCCCCTCTTCCCCCCCCCCCCGAAAGTGACGTGTGGGCTCTGGTTTAAACATAAATCACTAAACCACACTCCCAACTCAAACTTAATACATGCCTGCCTTGTATTCTAGTGGATTTTTTGGGTTTAAAAGTTTCACTTTTGACCCAATAAAAAACTTAGTCCTTTCGTTTTTCCTGGGTTGACTGTTGTAATAATCCCCAATCTTTTAAATTTGTACACTCCCATGAAAGTGATTTTTTTTTAACAGGGGGAAACCCCTTATCCCCCACTTGGAGTCAGTGGGGCCCCGGCAATCAAACGGGGAGAAATTAGGAGAAGGACTAACGTCCAAGACTTTCCATTTGTATTAAAGTACCTGTGCACCTGTAGAAATTGCGGGACCCCCCCACATCTTTGCCGCAGTAAAAAACCTTTTTCCTGCAGGGGATATTTACTCATCAAAATCGTAAAGATTACATGGGCCCCCAACCCTGCACCCCCCCCCTTCCTCAAATGGCACATTTCAACAACAGTTCCCCAAACACCAGACACCCACGTTTTAAAATCCCTTTTTAAAATTACGTTGAATTCATTTTTAATTATTTTTTTCATTTTTCTTTTCTTTAATGTGGGATTAATATTTCATTTTTTAAGTGTTTTACTTTTTATTTTTCTATATAAAAAATGTTTATGTTTGTCTGTTTTTATTTTTTTCTATTCACAATTTTTCCTGAGGGGACCACCCTTTGGGTAAACTGCGAATTGTTAAGGGCGAGTAACCTTCACAAGTGGCGACCTTCCAAAAAAACTTACTAAAACAAATTAAACCCCCACCCGAATCACCAGGAACTTCAACCCGCATACCAAAAGGGGGTTTACCACCAGCCAGGGTGACATTCTCTATGGAATACAGTACAGGTATTTGAAAGATTTTTGATTTTTAAATGTCCAATTTATTGTAAGTAAATCAGGCGGAAAAAAATTTTTTTAAATTTTGCCCCCTTTTTTGAGCTTGAAACACTTTGGTTTAACTGGGGCCCAGTTTTCCCATGACAAATTGTTTCATTGAGCTTCTTATACCAAGGGAACGTCATAGGACACTTTTGATTTGGTTGGTGAGAAGATTGGGGTGGGCAAGTGACCCCATTTTACACTGTTTGTTCGGACCGGATGAACCCTCCGTTTTCGTTAATACATATGTTTTATTTTAACGGGGCGACCTCTGGGTTTATTTATGTTTGAGCGGGGCAGGGAATTGAACCCCCGTTTTCTTTTATACCCGTTTTTTTTTCCCCCAAAATTTTAAATTTTTCTTGCAAGTATGGAGGAAACCCTTTTGGAGAATCGGAATAAGTTTGGGGTAACAGGAAAAAAATTTTGAATCTTTATTGTGCTAACACCAAGAAAAACTTGAAAGAGAAGAAACAAAAAAAGAGGGTGATAAACTTATCGGAGGGGAAAAAGCTAAAGTACGTGAAAAACAACTAGATACGTGAGGAAATTAAATTAAGGGAATTGAGGGAAAAACAAAATTTTGAGAATATAGTTTTAAGGGGGAAAAAAAAGATCCGAGCCGAGCAAGCTCGCCTTGAATTTTGAGAATAAAAAGTAACTTTCTCACAACAAATTAGATGAAGGGGGAAAAAGAACAACTGCAGCTATCACATTTCCAACACCCAAAATTTCCTCCCTTTCCCGAGGGTGAAACATTACTTATACATTATCAGGTTTGGAATATGCTCCCCCGTGAAGGCCTGCGACACTTTGGGGTACCAGGTTAGGGAAAGTTATTTTCGGTACGCCTTGAAAATCATCAACTTTGTCGCAGGGTACATATTAAATTTTAAACTACTGAAGAAGGCAAACCCTAAAGCATATCAAAAAACCAAAATTCTTACAGGGAAGATTTCAGGCAGCCACCTTACAGCCTGCCAGGGAAATTTCCCGCAGCTACAGGAACACCCTTTTCGTGTTTTGACTTTTTTAAGAGTTCGAATTGATACGTTTGAATCTCCTTTGGCTTCATGGGTTTTGACCTTCCTGCAGCTCTTCCCCCTCAATACAAAATTATCAGAGAACATAACCTGTTTTTTTAATGGGAATTGCGAGGCTCTGACCTGTAATTTAGGGGTCCAATTCCTATAAAGACCTAAAGGATCGAACCTAAAAAAGGGAAGGGGTTCATCAAACCCTTTGAATCAAAGCCTTATGGAAAGTAAATACTTTTTTATCCTGTTTGTCATTTTGGGGGTGTTTAAGGGGCATAAACCCTCCCGATTTTCCGTCTAAGAAGGGGCCAAAAAATTGGAGAGTTTTTTAAAAAAAACTGAATGACCAAGCCCCTTTGTTTTAGGGGAAAATTTAAAGGCTTTAAGTATTTCCCCTTTTCGAGACACGGGGTGCACATTTAGTCTTTCTGATAACTTTCCCCAAAATTTAAAAAAATATTCCTTGCTTAAATTTTAGACACTTGGGGCCCTACGGGCCTTTTTCTAACACCCCTTTACATTAGGTCTAAATGGGTTTACAGGGGGGTCGAAGCCCACTACTCCACCTTCTTTTTCCCCACTATAGGTAATTAAAAGGGCCCCTTCCTTTCCCTTTTGAGGGTTACCTTTTTATCACCAAAGAGGACAAATGTTTTTAGATCCTCTTCCCGTGGAGTCAAAAGCCCCTCGAAAATTAAATGAGGGGCATTCCGTGAATTCATTGGGTTTTAAAAACCCTGATCTCTTCGAAAGCGAGGAAATAGGCACCGGTTTTCAATTTTTAGATAAAGTGAAGATCCCTCCGATACCCAAAAAGTCTTTACTAGGGCTCGACCAAAGCCCAGGGTTTTCATCTGTCCATCCTTTTATTTTTCCCCGAATTAAGCCTTTAGACATATCGAAAGGGTCCCTTTGCAAGTTACAACGTAATTTTCCCTTCTCTTCAGAAAATTTCCAAATGCCCGCAAAAAAAAATCAAATTATCCAAGGAAAAACTTTTCAAAAATTTAATAAAAAAAGGATTTGTACAAATCAGTATTCAAATTAAATCAAAAATAGCTATTCCCCTTTTTTTGTTCCAAGTCAATGCAAGAACTTTCTTAAAAGCTCATACCCGCCATGGCCGACATTTTCCATCGTAAAAACGTTAAATAAATTAGGGGAAACCATTTTTTGGCCTAAAAAAACCTCAATGTCCTACCCATTTAGGCATGTAAAATTTGCCAACTGTCATCCTCCCGAGGGACCAGGGGATACTATGGTCAAAAAAGCCATTTTTTAGGGACCGTTTGAAAAGTACTTTGCATCGTTTTGGCCTTACTCCCTTTTTTCGGGGGGCAAAAATTTAATTTTCATTATTTTTAATTAGCTTTTAGTTTCCCTGAGCCATACCCTTAAAGACCAAACTACTCAGAGGTGGCGAAGCCCCCTTTTTTTCCATCTTCTCCAAGTGGGATCCCCAAGAAATTTTGTCTGACCATGGGGCACAATTCACCTTGCTTAATGCAACTCTATAAACCCCAAATTTTGGGGGGAAGCCTTCCTTCACCACACCCTATCATCCCCCTTAATGGGAAAGAGCGCCGCATTCGACTCAAGTCAAATTTTTAAGGAAAATTTGCTCCCTTAAACCTAAGGGTGGCATCGTTACCACCCTGTGCTTGTTTGCCATGGAGAAGTTCCCGTGACTCTTTGGGGTTTTTAAACCTTTTTAACTTTTCTTTGGAGAAAAGGCCAGAGGTCCACGCCACCTTCATGACTTAGGACAATGAGGAGGAAATCTGAGGTTAGTTTCTTTTCCAGTTTCTCCTTGCCTTAGATCAAACTTAGGGGAACCCCTGACTCTTTTTTAAAAACCTAATTTGTAAGGACCAGTAAAAACCTATTTTGAATTTCCAAAAGTCAGAAAATTTTTTAAGTAGGGATGAGTTCTTGTACTTTTGCCTATCAATCAAATAAAATTTTTATAGCATGGAAATCCAATAAAAATATTTAAAAATTTTTGGAAAGTTATACCTAAGAAACAAGGGGAAAACCAAGCTTTATCATATCAACATCCCAAGAAAAAATTACCGAAAAAATTCGGTTAACTGCCTTAATAACTTTACTTATTTTTTTCCCACGAACTTTATAAGACAAATTTTAAAAATGTAAAATGTGCTAATGACACCCTAAATTAGACATGGGAAGAACTACATGAAAAGGGGACCTTTTACCCTCGGAAGCAACCAAATTAAAATTTAAAGAATCTTGGTGACCAAAAGACAAACTACTTTAATGTTGGGGTAACTTTTTTTGACGTCTTTTCTGATTTCCATGTTACCTCCACGGGAGTCCATAAGATTTTCTTAGTGACGGAAATCCTATCAAAAAGGGAAATTATCCCTTTTCCCGTTCACCCTTTGGATCATTTGACCGAAGTAGAAAATTATAAAAATAAAAAATCATTTTTCCTTATATTTCCATATTGTTCACCAATATCATGGTTTAAAAAGGAAGATAACTCATATAAAATTCTATTACTTAAGGCCTTAAAACATAACCGGTGGGATGCTGAGCCTAGCCCCCTTTTAATAGCGACTACACAAATTTGATGACGCTTTTTCTTTTCAGAATGTATTTTGGGAGGATATCATCAAGTAATGTTAGATCTTTTTCTAAGCAACACCAGCTTTTCCTAACACAAAGGGTTTATGCAGAAGAAATCCCCTTTTGTTTTGGTAACTGCCGGCTACCACGGAGACTGATGGGAAAGGGCTTGGGGAATATCCAAATTTTTTCAGTTTTTTTGATAACATTTTACGAATCATCTACGGGGGCGAAACAAACCAAAAAATTAACATCATTTTGCGTTGGTTTACCTACATGGCCTCCTCCAAGCCAAGAAATGCTTCCTTGGGTTAAAAATTAAAAATCTTTATATATTTTTTTTTAAAACCCTGACCCCGCCCATAAATCAAACTTTTTAATAAATTTCCCCAAAACCCCAAAAAACCCTTAAAAATTTCTTTTTTTTTTAAATTTTTATCCGGTTTTCCCCAAACTTGCTGATCTTACGGCTCTTTTCTGACTTTTCCTTAAAAATCGTGAAGGAACCCTTGAATTTTTTCCGACGAGCTCGGGGGGAAAAATTTAATGATATTTAAAAAAACTTCCAAAGACCCGTCTTGATTCCAAATTAATAAAACATTTTTTGAGAACGATCCTCCAAAACGGCTTAGGGCCCCGGTGTTACTCAAAACCATGTGGTACCCCTCCCGTATGCTCCTTGCCGGAAATTTTGAGGGAAAAAGATACCCACAAAGAAAAGGAATTTTACCCCCTTTTGTGGGGGTTTTCCCAAAATTAAATTTTTTTTTTTTGGGAAAAGAATTCATTTTAAACGGACCACAAAAACCCTTGTAACCAGAAATTTTTTAAAGGGAAACCAAAAAGGTCGCCCCTTAGGGACATTTGGGCCCCCCCAGGCTTTAATTCATATTGTTAATCAATGGTTCACCAAATTATTTCTGACGTTAAGTCGTGAAGTCGAGAAATTGTTGCCTTATGCACTTTAACATATTAAACTTTTTTCCCCACCATTCTTCTAAACTTGACTAAATCTTTGGGATGGTGGTGTGAGGGAAAAAATTAAAAAGATAGGGTTGAGGGGAAAAATATGTAACAATTTCACTGCCGGCTACTAGTTTTAAAGTAGGGGAAGTCAAACTCCCTTTTTTTTCCCCCTTTTTCCCCCCCCCCCTGAAAGGATGTTTGAAATGCCGGCTCTTTTAAGGGAGGGTCAGCTAGCTCCCGATATTTTTCCCCCCCCCCTTTTCCCCCCCCCCAAAGGGGACGTGTTTGGGGCTCTGGTTAAACGTAAATCACTAACTCACAGCTCCCAACTCTACGTAATAATGCCTCCTTGTTCTTGGGATTTTTTTTAAAAACTTCACTTTTGACCAAAAAATAAAACCTGTTGACGTTGTAATAATCACCACATTTTTGAATATTTTACACTACCCCCAAAAGTATATTTAACATGGGAACCCTTACTTTCCCTTGGATTCAGTGAGGGCACCCCCGGCAATCAACAGGGAAAAAATAAAAAGACTAAGGAAAAAACTTCTCCATTTTGTATTGAAACCTGGCCCGTATGAAATTGCAACAAAAACCCCACCATTGCAGCGGTTTAAAAAACCCGCTTTCCCCCATGGGAATTTTACTCACGGCAAATCTGTGAAATCTGCCATGGGGTCCCCCCAAAACCTGCGACCCCCCCCCTTCCTCAAAAACGTACGTTCCAACATTCACCAACACCAACACCCACTTTTTATCCCTTTTAAATTTTCTTGAATTCTTTTTCATTTATATTTTTCATTTTTTATTTTTCTTTTAATGGGATTAATATTTCAAATTTTAAATGTTTTACATTTTTAAAATTTTCTTTAAATAAAAATGTTTTTGTTTGTCTGTTTTTATTTTTTTTTTCTATTTACTAATTTTCCGAGGAGGAGCCAGCCTTGGAATCGTCGAAATTTTTTCCCGGGGGGATTAACCCTTTAAAACTATTGTCGTACCCCTACGTCGTCCCACTATCTGCTGTACCTACTCCCACGTACCACCCTGCCGTTAACTATCTGCGTCATCAAATTGTTTTACCTACTTTCTGCCACACCTTTCCTGCCCATCTATTTTCTGCCGTTCCCTACATTGCTTACCATATCGCCGCCCCCATCTGCGTAAACATCTCTAGTACCTACCTCTGTCGTACCTACTATCTGTCGCACCTACATCGCGTACCTACAAGCTATGTGCCTTACAATTTTTCCCTACCTACATTGTCGACCCATTCTCCCGACCCACTATTGCTGACCTACCTCCGTACCACTATCTGCTGTACTACCTGCCGTACCTACTTCTGCCGTGCCCCACTACGCTACCACTTTTCCGTACCACTACTTGGT